>BQNB010007870.1:33164-92001 GCA_026074375.1 Tanacetum coccineum | reverse complement strand
AATATTGCCATGATCATGAGAAACAAATCTGATCTTGATACAATGAGCATGGATGACTTGTACAACAACTTGAAGGTGTATGAAGCTGAGATTAAAAGCCAATCAAGCTCAAGCTCAAACTCTCAGAATGTGGCTTTTGTATCTTCAAAAAACAATAGTAGTACTAATGAAGCAGTTAATACTACTCATGAAGTTTCTACTGCTAACTCACAGGGACAAGCTTCTTCCTCATCCTATACTGATGATGTCATGTTTTCCTTCTTTGTCAGTTGGTATGTGCTTAATTACACATACCATTTTCCATTAAAACCAGACTTAAATGACCAAAAACGTACCAAAAATACATTGTATTTGTATGTTTTGCATTTGTATTGTGCAGGAAACGGATATCCAAGAAAATGACAAAATCGAAGCCAAAATGACAAAACCAAGCACGAGAACGGAAAAAGCGTGAAAGTGAAAAGTTAAAAAGTCAAAGTCAAAGTCAACCTCTGGAAGTGGCATTGGAAAAAGCATCAAAAACTGAACCCGAACACCTAAATTGTCAAAAGTAGGCCCACCCGTACCCACCTAGTGGGCCCGGGTAAGCCCACTTATATATTACAAACCTTATAAAAACAAAAAAAAGCCCAAGTCCTTTTCTTTTATAATTGCCAGCCCAACACAAGCCCAAAACCAAACCCATAACCCCTTATAACAAGCATGTTATTCCATTTCCTTTTATCCCTTACACCGTTAGTCCTTTAAGGACTAACGGTGCAAATAGTTACAAACAAAAAGGACAAAAGATGCAAAGTAAAAGGACGATGGATGCAATACAACTATATAAACTCAGGGGCTAAACTTGCCATTTCCCTATCTTTAAAAAAGTGCGCGAACACTGTTCATCATCTTCCAGTGTGTGTCCTTCTTTGCATTACCAGCCAAAACACTATTCCCCTTTCTTCTTATTGCCACCTTGATAATCCCTAACCCTCCCATTCGTCAAGACAAAAGATAAAAAATTTGAAGGGCTAGGATTTACTGGATTGGGGACCAATGCTAATGAAGGGCTAAGATGTGTTTTGGTTTCCTCTCACAGCAAAAACACAACAAGCACACTATGAAGAGAAGAGGCAGCTTATAAAAGAGAAAGAAGACAGAAGTAGAAAGTAACTAGGAGTAGATTAATTTAATTTTTAATGTTTTTAAATTTATGTTTTTAGTCTTTTAAATTTTGTCATTTAACATTTCAAAGCATTGTAACCTTTTTAAGTTAATGAAAATTTCAGTTTTAAGTTTATGCAAATTTGTCCCTTTTTATTTTTTTGTCATTAAGCTATCTTTGTTCAAAAAGTTATTTCCATAAGCTCTAATAAGCTTATACACCCTATCTTACTCATAAAAGCTTTTACAAAAGCTTTTTATGAGTTTACAGTTTTATTAAAGCAAGAATTGAAATTTTAGCTTATTTTGGATGTTAAAGCGATAATGGATGGCTTTAAGCTTTGGTTTAGTACTTATTGGATAAGCTTAGGATTAGTTTTGGTGTACCTTATTGGTTCTTCTAGCTTGGATGCAGGTATTACTAAATTTTACCTTTTTTATCTTAATTTCTGATTCTGCTTATCAAGTTTCTTATTTTCTGTTTATGTGCTTGTTTAGTGCTTTAACCTGCTTCTATTTGTCTTATTTATGCTTATTATGCTTTATGTGTAGGGTAGAAACTGTTTGTTTAAGTTTTTCATAACTGTGCTTGTTTTTAGCTATTTTGAGTTTTTTTTCTTGTTAGCTTATCATAAGTGCTTATTTCTTATTGTTAAATGCTTATTGGTTCTTCATTAATCTTGTGTTATATATGTTTTCTCATAATTCAGCTTAATTTAGCATATCCTTATTGAAAATTGCATTCTGCAAATATAAGGGGGTGTTTGGGACAAGATTTAAAATAGGTCAAAATGGGTCAGTAAAGGTTGTGCCCTTTGGGTCAACTTAAATTAACTTTAATTTACCATAAAATCCAGTGGTTAGAAGATTTTAAGTGTTATACCTCAAAATAATAGTTTGTTTAAGTAGATGCTTTAATCTGTGGTTGCAAAATAGAATTTAAGTGCTAATTAGATCAAGCTTTCCAAGCTGGATTTTAAGAGTTGTTTCAATCTTGTTTTTAAGCCTCAAAGCAGTAGGTTATGTCTAGTTTAGGTAAGCTTTTGTCACTTAAGTTTTGAGTTAAAACTGTTAAAGTTATCAAGCATATTTTTTTTAAAGTCCTTTTTCATTTTTAAATTTCAGTTAGTCAAAATTGCTTTTATGATTTGAATTTTTTAGCACAAGCTCCTTGTATGTTTATCTTCATCTGTTTCAACTTGTCTTAGTTTTTAAAGTCTTTTTCTAGCTTAAATTTGAACCTGGAAATAAGCCTTTTGTCTTTTTAAAGAAAACCAAAAATCAACAGCTGCTGAGAGCAAGTGCCCTTTTTATGACCCCTGTTTCCTAGCTTATTTGTTTTTCAAAATGGTTTTTCTTTTTTGATTCTTGTAGCTCATAAGATAAGCTTTAAATATGTATAAGTCTCATGGCCATAAGGATCCCTTAAAAGGCTTAAAAATAAGCCCAAAGGTCCCCCCTTAGGCTGTTTGGCTTATAGTTTAGGCCAATTTGCTTATCTGGTTTTCATTGCTTTTCAGTGTGTTTCATTGGCTTATCCTTGCTCATGAATGCTTATTAGATATTAGTCTTCATCTGTTTTTTGCTTATTTGCATTTGCAGTTTGCTTATTATGTTAATTCAAGCCGTTAGTTTAGCATTTAGTCACTTAGAGTAAAAAAAGAAAAATATGTCCCCCTTTATTGTGCTTATTTTAGTTTTTCTTTGCTTATATCTAGTTTAATTGCTTATTCGGTTTGTCTAGTTACTTGTTTTTGCTTAATTAGCTATTTCCTTCGTTTATTTTGTTAAAAAAGGCCAAACTGTTTTGCCATTTAAGTCTTAATGTAAAACAAGTGTGCTGTCACCTTATTTTAGCTTTTCCAGCTTATTTATAAGCTTTTAGAAAAAAATGTTATTTTTAAAGTTGCTTATTTTTTACTGTATTTTATGTTTTTAAAAAGAAAATTGAAAAAAAATGTGTTTTAAAAAGAAGAGGCCATGTGGGTCGAACCCATGACCTCCTCTTTCACACACACACGTCCCACAATGCACACACAATAACCAACTGCCCTTGGGTCTTTTCTCCTATTAGTCTTTACCAAATTAAATACTTAACCCCTTTTTCCTTTTTAAGCTTTAAGCCATAGTTTGCTTATTTACTGCTTATTTATAAGCAGTTTGTCCAATCTTTTATTTTTCTTGCAATCTTCATGTCTTAAAGTATTTTCCTTCTTTTTAGATTTTTCCAATTTCATTTAGTATTTTTTATATTTAATTTTAGTTAAATTCGTATTTAATTCATAAAAAATTATAAAAAGGTCAAAAAAAATATAATTCTTTTTTTCAAAATTTTCTTTTATCACTTAGGACCTAGGAAAAATAAAATTACATTCGTAGGGTTTAAATTTCAAATTTTCATTTTTTAAAGAACGGGTTTCGAATTCCGTTCTCGTTTTTCGTGTTTTAAGCTCAAATCACTCTCGTTTTTCGGGTTTCTTTTACTTGTTTTTGCATTTTTAATGGTAGAAATAGATAACCAATAAAATCTTTGATCATTTCATGCAATTGTCAACAAACCCAAACTCGATTTTCAAATTCGCTGGCCTCGTTGGGACACGGACTTGGGATGGTTTTTGGGGAGTCTGAGTTCATCGAGATCGGTGGTGAAGTGGTGCATGTGATTAGAGTTTGGTAGTGGGGGTTCGGGTGAGTGCTGGTAAAGGTGTAGGGGAGTAGGCTTACAGTGGTATGTTCGTTTTAGCTTTCATCAAGTAGTAACCTGTTTAAGAGATAGTTTAGTATGAGCTTAGTTTTTTAGTGACTTAAGTTTTAGTCTAGTTTAAAAGTTAGTTTGTAATAGAGAAATTTTCAGATTTCATGTTCTAGTTGGATGTTAAGTAGAGTTTGTTTGGATAAAAGTAAATCTCTTTTAAAAGCCTTACGGAATATTTATCATTGACATTTTTGATTCTTATTATATATTTATATATTATATATATTTAATATATATAAAGGGTTGAATTTAAACGTGTCAATTTTTGGCGCCACTGCCGGGGAAGTCCGTGAGACGATTATCGAGTTGAAGTTTGTTGTGCCTTGAAGACCATTCCTCGTGTAGTTATTTTCTTGTTATAAAAATATAAAATACATATAATATTTTTCATTTCTTTTATTAGTATATTTATAATATACAACAAGAAAATCAAAAAAATTAAAAATTGTCCTAAAAAGAAAAAAAAACATATCATCAAAATAATGTTCTTAATTGGAACATTATCATAATAAGTTCCCGAACAAAAGATCAAAAACTTACCTTTTGTGTAACTTGCGAGGTACGGTTCACCTTTGAAGTAAAACAAATCTTACAGAGGGAGTATATGGCTGTGGGTTGTTCCGAGAACTAGACCTAAAGGAGATAGGTTTTTAATTTTAGCTTCGCAGCCTTCCTACTCTCGCTCCGTTGTGCGTTATTCTCTTTAAAGATGGTAGAGAAGCTTGTTGATTATTGGTTTTAAGTTGTCTAATCTCTTTTTGGTTCCGTTTGTAAAAGGATGTTGTTTAAAAAAACTCGAAAAATCAAAACTAATCTTCTTGCGCTTTGCATTTAATTCTGCTTCTTATCCTCTATTATTTTTAATTCTTAGACGTCATTCGACTATGTTTAAAATCCCCTTTACACGATTACAAGAATGCTCTCTTGTGGAGCTTTGTACCCTACAGATTATTGTTGTTCTTTTTAAGGGGGTCTCTCGACAAGGACAAAAGGGAGTCTTGAAGACAAGATTCTTGTTCCCATACCCGACTTGTCTCAACGACCCCTTAAAATTGAAAAAATTTGTCTCGATTGTGGAGACCCGGTTCATGGTCTATATTGTCGACAATGTGCTCTAATACGAAAGACATTGGAGGAAGTTTTTCAAGACTTCCAAGACACTTCCAAGTCATCCGATGACGATACTAACTTTGTTAATCAAGAGCCATTCGTTGTCAAACAAGACCCCGGTGTAAATTCTTCACAAAGTCCTCCACAAATTAACCACAATTGTTGTTACGAGTGTGGTGATTCGTTAGACGATATCTTTTGTCAACGATGTACTTGTAAGTCTTGTGGGAAAGGTGCTCATTATGGTTACAATTGTCCACCGCAAATTCCGATTATCTCTAATCCGGAACCATGCTACAATCAAAACCTTAATGAGATCCTACAAAATTTGCAAAGTTTGCAACAACAATGTCTTTTTGGTATGTGCCAACAATGTGGTTGTAATAAATATGATGGAGTTTGTTTTTATTGTACTGATGGAAATGGAACACCAATCACTTTTTCAACTCCGTACTCTTCTAATGATTCTCTAAGTTTTGCAAACCACCCTCCACAAAATTTTCAACAGCAATATCCTTGTTGTGAAAATTGCGGGGGACCTCATGAAACTTACCAATGTCAACCAATGAATGAAGACTATTATCATGAGCAAAATTCTTGCTATGATCATAATTCTTTTGGTTTTGACTAACTTCAACCCCCGTAATATACCGTCAATCATCCAATCTTCAATGCTCGAAATGATCTTCTCAATTCTCAAAATAAGCTTCTAAATTCTCAAAATAAGCTTATGGAGCAAATGACATCCATATGTGATATGGTTGGTCAATATATGCAAAAGAAGGAAGAAGAAAAGCGAATTACGGAAGATTAAGCGGCTAAAGATCGATATTGGAAGATTCCCATTTGCTACGATGATGACAATGACGAGGAAAGTTCTATTCCCTTGAAAGATATTATTATTTATGTACTTCCTTCGTGTATTGCAATCACACCTGTTTTATCAACCGAGGAGCCCGTTGACTCTCTCATAATGGAGGATGAGCATCTCGACACTATTCCGGCAACGGAATCGGACGAAGTAATAAAGTCTAGTGTTGAGGACCTTGTCCAAATCCTAAGTGAGTCCGAGGGTATTCCTGACAAAATGTGTGATGTGCCTTTTCGTGATAATTCTCCGCCTCTTGACATTTCAAAAGATCAATTTGAGGGTTTCTCCGATTCTAACGATGATTCTACTTCGATTGATGACGATTCTTTCTCTATTGACGACATCGATTATGTTGAGGCATCACCTCCCGATTCTGAGCTCGTCAGCTTAGAGGAGGTGAAGGATTTTCACACGGAAGATGGAGAGATTGAGGACGATATTCTTCGTGAAAAATTATCGAAAATCAATCTTCTCATTGCTAAGATCGAAGCAATTAATTCTAATCCACCTCTATCTTCTGATTTTGTGACCAAGTCTCCCTCCACATTTCTTAACTTTTTCTTGGAGGAGACTAACACCTTTGATAATTCTATACCCGAATCTGAAACTTTCTGCTTTGATTTGGAAGAGAATAGTAGTGGCAGTACCACTACTCGTTCTGATTATTCTCTTCCGGATTATGAAGCTTTCTATTTTGATGACGATCATATTGAAGAGAAGAGTAGTGGCAGTACCACTACTCATTCTGATATTTCTCTTTCTAAATATGATTCGTTTATCTTTGATCTTTCGAATGATCCGTTTCCTCCTGCCGATAGGAGTGACTTTTATCATGAGGAGTTCG
The DNA here is from genome assembly GCA_026074375.1 of Tanacetum coccineum. NCBI lineage: Eukaryota > Viridiplantae > Streptophyta > Magnoliopsida > Asterales > Asteraceae > Tanacetum > Tanacetum coccineum. Next base: position 85,275 of record BQNB010007870.1, on the reverse strand, counting down.
CCGATGAACTCGCTCACATCATATCTCCACCGGAGTATGATTGTTTCTATTTTAAGAGTGAGCCCGATCCGGGTGAGTTGACTAGTATTGTTGACTCCGGGATTCATGAAAACGTTCTTTCTACGACAAATGTGAATTTACCATTCGAGGATGACCAATCTCCTCTCTTGGCATATGTTGTATGGATCTTTCTTCCTTTTCTCACGTATCCCGTTACTCCACCATATCTTCTCTCTTGCGGGAATGAAGATACCATTTTTGACCCCGGCATCTCCGTTTATCATTCTTTTATGCCGAGTGTATCTCATCGGAGTGGAACTTTCATGAAATTCAATGTTTATCCAAACCACTTGAATGAAAGTCCGATGGAGATTTTATCTTCCACTTGCTCCCCCATGGACCAATGAATTCGGGGTCGAGTCAGGCTCAAGACTCGGTTAACAAAAATAAGCGCTTCGTGGGTGGCAACCCATGCTTATCCTAGTAGTAGTAATGAATAAGTGTTTTGTGATGTGAGGAGGCTCGCCTCTTTCTTTCTCGTGTTTTGTGTTTTTTGTTGTATGTCTAGGATTGCCCGGATTTTGAAGCCTCTCGTGCTCGTGGTTTTGTCCTTCGATCACAAGAGCTTCAAATCCTCAGCTTCATTTGGGAAATCCAATATCCTAATCTAATCGACTAACGTTTATCTTTAAGCATACTTAATAAACGGCTTAGGATTTACGTAGAGACCCTTCTTAAAACATTGAGGACAATGTTTAATTCTAGTATGGGGGGATCTATCGATTTGATTGTGCCTGCAGCCGTTGTTTTCACGTAATCCCGTTTTTACCACCAAAATACCAAAAAAATGAAAAAATTTAAAAATTTTCAAAAATAAAATAAGTGTTTTGTCACAATTTTGACTTTCCTGCTGGGTAGAATAAGAATAAATTTTGACCAGATCGAGCGTGTTGAGCTCTAGCTTGTTCCTTAACTTTTAGGCTAAGCGTTCATGAAAATTCGCGAAGAACGAAAAATGATAGAGTTGATTATGAGTTGGATGCTAAACAAGGATTATTTGGAAATCTTAAGAGCTCATGTATGTAATTTGTGGTTTTTTCTCCCATAAGCTTCTAACCGGATTAATAATACGTGCTATTTTTGGAGATTAAACTTAAATCAACAATTTTTATGAAGTTAATAGCAAAAATTTTAGTCTTAGTTCAAACTTATACTTGAATTTTTCAAAAAGAAGTCTTCTCTATATAAAGTAAAAAAAATGAGAAAATGAAATGAAAAATGAAAAAAAATAATAAATAAGGCAATTATATAAACTCTGGGCTGATAAAAGTTTACTGTCTCTTGCCGGCTCACAACCGATGTGGCAGTCTTCTAAAAAAGGCCCATAGTAGGAATAATAATCCAAGACTGATAAAAGTTTGCTGCATCTTGCCGGCTCACAACCGATGTTGCAGCCTTCTAAAAGGTCAAGGGTTACAATTGTATCATGGTTATGTTTAATATTAAGTGTGAATTAATAAATGTAAGATCTCTTTTTGTTAAATTAAAATATGCTTTTGAACTTTGACTATTTCATTTAAGTTTTTAAATAAGCTATGTATATACGGGAAGCTTAAGAGTTTTTGAAACCAAAGGTCCGTGAGTCCCGATACTAGTCTCTGTGGGGTGTCAAAAGCCTGGCCACTTAGCCGCAAGGTTGGGATGTGCCGAGACGAAAGTCGCTACATGGGATGATCTCGCCTGCAAACTCATTATTCTCGGGTGGAACGTGAAGCATAGAATTTTGCAAAAAGTTGATCCATGGTTGAAATTCGAAATGGCACATTCACCTAAATATAATAATTGTCGGGAGTGAAAAGATTACAAGTTACAAATATGAGTAGTGTTAGCATCTTAACTGATATTTAACAAGTTAACAATATGATTATGTTACATCTACGTGATATTTAACTGTGATTTTTTTTAAGCATGGGTTTGGAGCAAGAGTGAAGAGTCGGGGGACATGATTTATCCACATTGGGGTGGGCATTTTCGATCTAAATGCATCTTGTTCTATGAACCCAAACGGTAATGAAAAAACAAAGTCGAAATTCTAGTTTAGTTGCTAAAAAAAAGAGAGAAATTAAAAAATACAAAATATTAGTGTAATTTAAGTCAGAAGCGTGTAAGAAAAGGATAAAAATGGGCTTTCTCTAAACTCTGATTCTTTAATTCCCCTTGATGAACACTAAGCTACTTTTCGAGTAATTAGTCCGATGGGGATCAAGATTCATAATTTCTAAGTGCATACATAAGCATTCGGGAGTACTCGCAATATCTTAGTATGGGGGATTTTGGTATGTGTTTAAATACACATACCTTTGACCATTAAAAACGAACTTAATTGACCAAAAACGTACCAAAAATACATTGTATTTGTATGTTTTGCATTTGTATTGTGCAGGTAAAGGATATCTAAGAAAAGGACAAAAACAAAGCTAAAAACGACAAAACCAAGCACGGAATGGAAGAGCGTAAAAAGACAAAGTCAAAATCGAAGCCAAAGACCAAAAACCTAAAGTCAAGTCAACCCTGACAAAGTCAATGGTCAAAACCGAAGCCGTAATCAAAGAAATGATAAATAGGCCTACCCAAACCCATCTAATGGGCCGGGTCAGCCCATTAGTATATTATTGAAGACCAAAAGTTTTAACAAAGGCCCAAATCCTTTATATATACATCCGGCCCAAACCATATAAATGCCCATTTGACACTAACCATCGTCAAATCCTATAAACCTTAAACTCCTAAATGCCTTTAAGTCCCAAGACCCTTCATGAAATAAAACATAAACAATGGAGGTTTAGAAATGCCAACGTCCTCCAAAGATATAATTACACCACAAGGACCACCGATGTAAACCCTCAATACACTTTGAGGGGCCAAATCTAGCAAGTCCCCCAAAGTATACCTCCATAAGGACTTAAATTACAATACCCCATATAACAATCAGGGACTATTTTGGCCAATTCCCCAAACTCACACCCTGCTCACAATTAAAACAAACAAAACACCCTATTTACCCGCTAAAACCCCCAACACCACTGTTCATTGTCGTTTCACTTTAAAACCTGCAACTACCAGCCAAAAACTTCACTCTCAGCCCCACTCCACATGGCCTCTTGCCACTTTGGTAATCCTCTTAAACACTATTGGGCAAATGAAAACTACAAAAAATAAGGCTAGATCGTCGGATTGGACCAAGAATTTTGATGGCCCCATGATTATTCTTTTGAAGCCTCTCACAATGAAAACATAACAAGCACACAGCTGAAGACCTTGGCATCATATAAATTGGAAAGAAGACAGAGATGAAAAGTTATCTAGGAGTAGTTTAGTTTTTAACTTTATTTTTAATGTTTTTATGTCATTTAATTACTGTAATTTACTTTTTAAAAGTCTTGTAAACCTTTTCTGATATTGAAATTTCAGTTTATTTTTTAATGGTGTTTTTACGTTTATGCAAGATTTCTTAAAACTGCTTGAAATTGTTCTTAATACTCTCAATAATATCTCTATTGCTCTTAACACCCTAAATCTAACTTACATTAAGCTTACAAACAGCATAACTTGAGTAAGCTTATTATCACTCTCACATCTCAACAAATCACAAAAAAGGGTATATAAGCTAAAGAAAGATAACAAAAACAGAAGAGCTTATTGGTTGGATGGTAGTTGCTTATTTTGATTAAGCTGGGTACGAGAGAGCTTCAGGGAACTAAAATAGCCCATTTAAAGCCCTTGTTTTAAGCAAAGGGCAAGGTACTTTTCCCTGTCTCTCATTTTTCTTATTTTAAGCTCATTTTCAAGTTTTGCTTATTTACTGCTTATTGCTTTATTATTAATGCTTATTATGCCTTTAGTTTGCTTATTAGTTATGTTAGAATGCTTTTCAGAATCTGTTTTGAGTTTTTATTAAGTTTTCATTAAATCTGTTTGAAAAAGCTAAAAAAATATGCATTTTAGGTTTAGTATATTGTTAAGTGCTTATTTTTCAGAAGTTATTGCTTAAATGTCTTTAAAAAATCCTTATGCTAACTGGTTTAAACTTTTTAATGTTTTTTTATATCTGTTTTAGCTTATTAAGTCATTTTTAGAACTTAAAGGGGTGTTTGGCATAGAGCTGAAAACTGGTCAAAAGAGGTATTAAACCACTTTGGGTCACTTTGTCTAATTTAACAAGCTCATTGTAGTCATTTGAATCTGTTTTTTAAAGAATTTTACAGTTTAAGTATAAGCTTTATGGTTTTATCTAAAAGAGGTTTAAATCTGTCTTGACAAAACAGATTATTCTACCTATTTAGATAAGGTTTTGAAATAAGTTTTTGTGTGTGTTGTTTTTGTCTCCTTAAAGTCCCAAATGCAGTAGGATCAGTGTAGTTAGTTTTTCATTTGAATTTTGCATTAGAGTAATCCTGTCCTAAGTCATTTTTCTTGTCCTAAAAAGGTCATAATTCAGCAGTCAAACTATATAAGCTCTTCTAAGATTTAAGTTACGATTTTTAGTGCATAAGCTCATTAGGCATCCTTCTTCATATGTTTCAGCTTATTATAGGTTTTGAAGTCTTTTTACTAGCTTATTTGAGGCTGCAAATAAGCCTTTTGTCCTTTAAGAAAACCACACTCAGTAGCTACTGAGTGTGAGAGCCCTTTTTCTTTTGCATTTGTCATTGCCCATTTTAATTTCAAAATCCTTTTTAAATGATGATTATTGTACTTCATTGTACCATCTTTCAAGAATAATAGCATTAAGCCATAAGGTTCCATCTTGATCTTAATTAAGCCCAAAGTACCTGCCCTAGACTGTTTTTTGTTTCATAGTTGTGGCCAAGTAGCTTATTTGCTTGTCTAAGCTTATGGCTTATTAGATTTGCTTAATTTTTGTTTAGGTTTTCTTATTAGGTCTAGGGCTATATTTGTTTTCAGCTTTTCAGTTTTCTTTTTAGCTTATTAGGCCTTAATTAGCATAACTGTTTTAGTTAAACTTAATAAGTTTAAAAAGGCTATTCTGTGATTTATTTACTTAATCATGTGGCTTTATCATGTTTATAGTTAAGCTTAGGTTTGTCTTATTGTTCCATAGATTAGTTTTTGTAGCTTATCAGGCCTTAAGTCTAGCTTTTATAGCTTATTTTGGTTTTTGCAAAATCACCATAGTTATCATATGTAGTTTTAAAATAAAAACTTAAGAACTGTCATTTTTAAGCTCATTTTCTGAGCTTATTAGTAGGTTTTTCAAAAATAAAATCTTCAAGTTTTTAAAGTGTTATTTTTTAGCTTATTTATTACATTTTTTAAAGTTTTTTAAAAAAAAAGGCTATGGAAGTCAGGGTTAGCAAGCACGAACCCTGACCTCTACCCACTCAACCTTTATAGCACCTCACACACGCACACACAAACCAACTGCCCTAGGGTCTTTTTCAATTCTAGTTTACAAAATTTATTTATTAACCACATTTTAGTCATTTTACTTGTCCAGTTTATTTAGCTTATTTAATAAGCTGGATTCGCCATTTTATTTTTCATAGATTCAGAGATCTTCAAAGTACTTTTTGTAAATTTTTCAAATTTTTCTCATTTAGTTTACTATTTTTAACAAACACATATAACAAATTAAGGGACCATTTATGCCAATTCACCAAAGTTATCACCCTGCACCCTTATAACTCTTTTTCTCAATTTGGTTTTTTAAAGAGCGGGTTTCGATCCCGTTCTCGTTTTTCGTGTTTTTAAGCTTACATCACTTTTGTTTTTGGTCTAGTTTTCTTTGTTCTTGCATTTTAGTCATTTAGGGTTTATTAAAAGTGAAATAATCATTTTAGGATTAAAATTCGATAAATTAGGTTTCTAAGTCGCGTTTTTTACGTTCCCGTTTTAGGTTTTAACTTAAATAGCTTTCGTTTTAGGGTTTCTTTTACTCGTTTTTGCATTTTAATTGTAGAAATGGAAAACCAATCAAATCTTTGATCATTCAAGCATTATTCACAAACCGATACTCGATTTTCAAATTCACGCCTCGTCGGGAAGAATGACCCGGGTCCGGTTTTAAACTTTGTGGATAACGAAGTGAGAAACCGATACTTCCGGTAATACTATACTACTATTATTGATATTATCCTATTTATTATATATTTATATGTATTAAAAAGGAACCTGTCAATCACCTTCTTCCCATCTACTAGGGCTTGTATCTGCATTTCCCCATTGACAGTTTTTGCCTTAGCAGTAGCCCAGAACTGCTTAATGCATGAAGTATAGATGGTGGGATTCACTGTTAGCGCATATCTGACAGAACTTGCATTCAAAAAATCAATAATTCCCTCAAACACATTACTTTCTTCAGGTTTCTCCAAAAACGCAACTAAATTATGAGTTTCAGCAAACTTTAGGTTCGACATTGTGTTGGGTTTTGATGATGAATGATAAAATTAAGTTAGGGTTTATGATTAGAGAGTATATCAAAGTCTAAAATCGATCGAATGAGTGATTGAAACCCTTAATCGAAGTATTTATGAAATCACCCTCAACAGCATTAACTTAAACTAGCAGTACTAAGTAAAGTTATGCCTGGCAGCATTAACTTTACCAGTAGTAGTAAGTTTATGCCTAATAGCATTAACTAACACTGGCAGTAGTAAGTGTATGCCTAGCAGCATTAACTGACTCACCAGCATTAACTCCAATTTTGTTTCAAAAATCATTTCCATCATCAATGTTGATTCTCACAAGCTCTCTTTCTGTTTTTATTCTCACTGTATCTCTCAATTCTTTTTCTCACTGAATCACTCTGTCTGTTTTTATGTCACATATCTCTCTTTATGTTTTTCCTTCTCACCAATTCTCTTAATTCTTTTAGCTTACACAGTCACTCTTTCTATTTTTGTTTCACACATCTCTCTTTCTATTTTTTAGCTCACTATTTCTCTTAATTCTTTTACTCATCAATTTACTCTATATGTTTTTATTTCCACACATCTCTCTTTCTGTTTTTATGCTCCTCAATTTCTCTCATTTCTTTTAACTCACAATTCTCTCTGTTTGTTTTTTATTTCTCTTAATTCTTTTAAGCTTACTTTTTCTCTCTTTCTGATTTTGCTTTCTCTCAATGCTCACAGTATTAATTATAACAGCAGTACTAGATATACTTACCAGTAGTAAGTTATGCCAATAGCACTACCATGAATTTCATCATTAGTTGCTGTTCCATTCCATTTCAAGCATCATTTGTGCATAATCCACTGCATATTAACACAATTAACCTCCCCTCAATCAATACTTCAGAGGTTAAGCATTCCTATACTTGCAATCAGATATTGAAATCTGCCAACATCAAATGCTTTTGTGAGCAAATCTGCAACATTCTGATCTGTGTGAATCTTGATCATCTGAATAAGCTTCTTCTCATTGGAATCTCTGATAAAATGATGTCTAATCTCAATGTGCTTAGTCTTTGAGTGAAACACTGGATTCTTAACTATGCAGATGGTTCAAGAAACAAGTGTGGAAATTTTGCAAGATCGAGAAAACATAATTAATTATGTGCAAATCTTTTTAAGGATGTTTAATCGTTATTCCTTTTTTGAAACGCCAAAGGTTTTATTGCTAGCTTGGGATAAAGTTTTTGAAATTAAGGATGCTGATGGAAACACGCATTATAAACCGGAGGGTATTCTAGAGTTATTTCGTAAACTTCATGATGATGTGAAAAATATTCACGAGAGTTGGATCTTGAGTACATAATACTCCGTTTTGGAAGCGTCCTAACGTCTTCACTATGGATGATGATGACGAAAATGGACTAGAACCAATGCAATCACACATAAAAGACCCGTTTTATCAACGAGAAGCCCGATAACTCTACTAATATTATGTGTAACGACCCAACTCCGGAAAGGAGAGCCGAAACGTCATAATCATGGTGGTCATAGTCAAACATCATAAAAGGCATAAAGTCATAAATGATAATCATAATCAAGGATGGAAAGCCGTAATCAAACATCGGCTTCCCATAATGAGATCAACATGAATAACCGTAAAGAAGTCTAAGAAAAGGACGAAACGATGTGTCCTAGATATCTTAAAGCACATCAAAATGTCCTATGCGATATAAGAAATGGAAGCTAAATAGGTTCCAATTCCTAAGCAACTCACTCAGTCATGCCCAATCTCCCTCTAGAGTACCTGCCGTAAATGAAATGGAGAAAGACAATACGGCTGAGCATAACGCTCGAAAGTGAACGATATAAGAACAATGTAATTAAGTAAGTATGAATCCTGGATGGTAAATACAAAGTAGCGGAAAGATCCAAGTGTCATGAGGAAACCCTGGAGATGCTGTCATGAAGAATAGGAAATAAACATGTAAAGCATGGTAATACGAAGTAAAGATATCATTGAAATATCATGATAAGTAATAAACCATAAATAATAAGGAATGCCCACGAGCTCATATAATCATACATGTCATAATAATAATGTCGTGAATACGCATATAATAAAGGGGCTGCTAGCCTTAACATGTAATAGAGGGGTGACCTCTTATAATAATATGGGTGGAGGGATCAGCTCCAATGTGATGGGATGTAGAGCACACACCAACCAATCACCATGAACGTGTAAACATGTAAACTAGGATGCACCCAATACACCCATGAATAATAGATGGCCAAACATTAAAATATAATCTGGTAACATGAAAAAGGGACGCCGCGTGAAATCACTCTCAACGCGAAAGAGTCGTGACACAGGTGCCTCATGTGTCACGGTCATGGTACCTCCATGACTAGGTGGTAAGTCATGTAAATCATGGTCATGCGTATATTAGGCTCGGCAATGAAATAAGGTTCAATAGAAATCAAACATGTAAGGGTATCATGACAAAAGACATAAAAAGGGGAAGCATAGGCAGATTCTGGGGGATTAGATAAAAAAAGAAATAATAGTCCTTACTGAAAGGACGGAATATCCTACCGTTATGTCCATATAAAAACTGGAAAGAGATGATAAGAAGAGGGAAGCACTCCTGCCTAAGCGATTCTACATGTTAAAGGACATATTATTACTTGTTCATGTTAAGGTTACTTTCCATTTTTTTTGTAACTTCTATTTTTAGAACGTTCCTATTTTTAGCATGATTCCTTGTTTAGTAACGTTCCATGATTAACATATTCCGATGATTAGTATGACTTTCCATGATTAAGTAATTCTTTTATAATTGGTTACTTTCCAAAAATTAGTAGCTTCTTTTTAATAAATATATAATTTCTAAAGTATTTAAAAATAATATAAATATAAATTCTAATATTACAATAATATAAATAAAATAGTATATAATATATAAAAATTAATATAATAAAAATTAAATATAAAATTTTATAGATTAATAATTAAAATAAAAATATATTAAAAATAAATATAATAAATATTAAATAATAATTATTAAAAATAATATATATAAAAGAAATATTATAAAAATTATATAATAAATAATTAATTTATAATAATTATATAAATTATTATTAAAAATAAAGGATTATAATAATTAATATATTAAAAAATTAAAAATAAATTTAAAATATATAAATTTAAATATTATATAAATCAAATCAAAATGTAAATATAAATATGGTTATTATTATAAATAATAAAAGATATTATATTAAAAATTATAAAAAAAAATATTATTATTTATATTACTACACACAATTACATACACACATATACAACAACATATTAAAATAATAATATAAATTATAATACATCTATTACATACAATTAATAATATATAATAATAAATATATAATAATAAATAAAAGAAATTAAATATATTTTTTATAAAAAGAATATAAAATATTAATATAATAAATGATAAAATAAATTAATTTAAATAAAAAAGTTTGTATAATAATTTTTAAAAAATATATTATACATTATAAATATAATAAATAAATATAATAATAATATTATATATAATATATTATAATATAATATATATATAGTTAAAAAATAAAATAAATTATATAATAGTATAAATATAATTATAGATTATAAATATATTATAAAAAAAATTTATAAAAGTATTTATATATAATATAAATTATAATTTATTATAATAATTAATAGTAAGTAATATTAATATTAATATAAATAATATTAAATTATAATATATAATAATTATTATATTAATATTATTTAATAAAATATGAATAAAATTATTAATTTATATTATAATAAAATTAAAAATAAAAATATTAAATTATTCATTTTATAATTACTAAATCTTTTACTAATTTATTCATATTTTTACACATAATATTTATTAATAATTATATAAATAATTAAAATATATAAAAATATATAAATAATATAAATAATTTAGTATATTTATATTAATAATATAAAATATAAAAAATTAAAAATTAAAATTAAAAGTAAAAGAAATAAATAAATAAAATAATTTATAAATTATAAAAATATATAGAATAATAAATTTATATAAAGTTTAAAAAAAAAAATATTATAAGTAGAGTTATAATTAATATTAAATATTATAATATTATATATTATAATAATTATTAATATAAAATTATATAAAAATATAAAATTTATGAAAATAATAAATAATATATATTAAATATGTATAAATAATAAAATAAAGTTTATAAAAATAAAAGTATTATATATAAAATTATATAATTAAATAAATAATAAATAAATAAAATTAATATTTATCTAAATTCAATAAATTTTATAATAAATATAAATTATAATTTGATAAAAAAAATATAAAATATAAGAATTATAAATATAATAGAATAGGTCTATTATATAATATTAAAAATAAATAATATAAAAAAAAAAATATAATATAATATAAATATATTTTAAATAATAATATAAATATAATTAATTAAATATAAATAGTAATAAAAAATTTAAGAAATAAAAACAATAAGTATTATAATTAATAAAATTAATATATAATTTAATAATTAATATGAAATTATTTTTAAATAAGATTAATATAACATAATCATTAATTTCAACATCATTAACAATCTAAATTACATTATTATTAATAAATATATAAATAATAGTAATAGTATAATATAAAATATATTAAATATAATAAAAATAATATAATAATAAAATATATTATTAAAATATATTAATAAATAAAATAATATTAATTATTTAATTATATAAAAATATAAATAATATTTCTAATAAAAAAAATTAATTTATTAAATTTATATAATATATAATAATATTAATTAATATAATTTTAAATATAATAATATTAAATAATTTAATAAAAAATAAAATTAACAGTCTAACAACAATAATATCTATTTTATAACAATACACACAAATATATTTAAATAATAAAATATATAATAAAATAATAAAATAATAAAATTAATATTATTAAAAAATAAATAATATATAAAAAATATATAATAATAATATAATTTATGAATATTATAAAATATTTAAAAAAAAAATATAGTTGTATATATAATATAAATATTTTATATTATTATAGTGAAATTTATAATAAATAGATTAATATAAATTATATATATAAATAAATAGTATATTTTTTATTAAATAGTATAATTTTATATAAATTAAATATAATATATTTATATAAAATTATTATAATGTTTTATTAATTAATTTAAAAGATATTAATTATATAAGATTTAAAATTTAATAATATCATATATATATAGAAATTATAATAAATATTATATATAAATAATTTATTAATAAATATTAATTTTAAAAAATAATTAAAATAATATTTTATATATTTTAAATATAAAATATATATTTAAAAAAAAAATATAATTATAAAAATATGAAATAATAAAGATAATATATAAAAATATAAAATAATAATATAATATAAAATAAAATATAATATTAAATAAAATAATTATATAATTTAGATAAAAATAAATGTTATAAGAATATATTAAATATTTAATAAAATAAATTAAATAAAGTTTATAATTAAAATAAATAATTATAAGAAATATATTAATTAATAAATAAAAAAAATATATTTTAAATAATTAAAAATTTATATATTTCATACTATCTAAACATATCACATTACTTCTTCTATAATTCATATATTTTTTTATTTCTTCACATTATACTTATTTTCTCACATTAGTCTCAAATAAATATAATTTTAATATATAAATATTATAATATAATATATATTAATTAAAATAATATATTATTATAAAAATTATATAATTATAAAATTATAATGAATTAAATAAAATAATAAAAATATATATAAAAAAAATATATTTATATTATTTCTATAAATAAAAATAATATTAAATATTATAGTAATAATTTATATAAATAATAAATTAAAATATGATATATGAAATTAATATTAATAATATAATATATTATAATAAATATAAAAATATAAATTATTAATAATATAAATGTAATAATAAATATTATAGATAAAAATAAATATATAATAATATTATATTAATATTAATTAAAATTAAATTAATAAGTATAAATATTAAAAAGTTATAATTTAATTATAAATTAAATATAAAATTTAAATAATAATAAAATAATTATAATATAAAAATATAAAAAATTTATAAGAATTATAAATTTAAATAAATATTATATATTATTATATTAACTAAAGTATTTATATATTATTAATAATATTAAAAATAGAAATATAATAGATATTAATGTAAAAAATTTAATATTATAATAATTTATATTAAAAAATATTAATAATTATAAATAAATCATGTTGATAATATTAATTAATAATAATATATAAAATATATAAATAAATTTAAATTTTAGTTAATATTATTTAAATCATAATTAATATAAAAATATAATTAAAATATTATATAAATATTAAAAATAAAAAAAAATATTAAAAAAATATATCGTAAAATAAAAAAAAATAATATTAGAATAATAATATTAAAAAATAATATTAAAATTAAATGGGATAATTTAATGATAATTTATATAAAAAATAATTATAATTTATAATATATAAATAATAAGTTCTATATAATATATATATATATAAATTAGATTATATAAATTTAAAAAAGTTTAAAATATATATAGAATAAAAATATATATTTATAGAAATTGATAAATAATATTATTATAAATATTAATAAAATTTTTAAATTAAAATTTAATAAAATTATAAATATTAAATTAATATTTAAAATTTAAAAATAATTTTATACATATATATTATAAATAAAATAATTATATATTGTAATATTTAAAATATAAATAAAATATATTAAAAAATATAAATATAATAAATAAATAATTTATTATATTTAATTATATATATATATTAAATATATAGGATAAATATATTTTAATATAAAATATATATAAATATATAAATATTTAAAATAAATATATAAAAATTATATATATTTATATATTATATATAATAATATTTAAAATAATTAAAAGATAATAAAAAAAATAAAATAAAATTAAATTAAATTAAATTTTATAAAAGAATAATTATAATAAAAATTTATAAATAAATATATTAATAATTTAATATATAAATATATAATTATTAATATAATTTAAATAATATAATATATAAATTAAATATAATATAAATAGTTTAGATTAAATATAAAATAATTAAGTATTTATAATTAATTAGTATTAAATATAATAAATAAAATATATAATAATTGTAATATTTTATAATAAATTTATAAAATATTAATTATAATAAGAAATAAAAAAATTGATAATATATATAAGTAAATAATTAGATATGATAAAAAATGAAAAAATTATAATAATAACAATTTAATATAAAAATAATTAAAATAAATAAAAAAATATACTATAATTATAAAATAAATATTATAATAATTTTTATATTTATAAAATAAAATATAAAAAATATAAAACTATTATAAATAATAAATTAAATTATAAAAATAAATAAATATTTAAAAATATATATTTTAATATAAACGATTAACAAAAAAAAAAATAATTATAAAAAAAAAAAATAGTTAAATTTTTAGTAAAAAAAATATTAAAAATAATATATTATTTTATATAAAGAAATAATATATAATTAAATTATATATATTATAATATGAATAAAAAATGATATTGATAAATAAAAATTAATATAAAAATAAATTATAATATATAAATAGTATTAAATTATATAAAAAATTATTAGTAAAAATATAAATTAATATAAATAAAATAAAATTATAAAAAAATATAAAATATATTTATTAATATATATAATAAATAGAAAAAAATATATTAATTAAATTATATTATAAATTTAATATAAAATATAATAAATTTTTAAATAATAAATGATTATTTATTATAGAATTAATATAATATAAATATATTAAAAATTTATATAATAAAAATTATTAAAATAAATAATAAATATAATAAGAAAATAGTAATATATTATTTTATTATATTAATAAATAAATAAATAAAATATATTGAGATATAAATATATTATATTAATTATATAAAAAATATATATTTAATTTATAATATTAATTATAAATAAGTTTAAATAAAAAAATATTAATAAAAAATAATTTAATATAATCGAAAATATTATATTTAAAAAACTAAAATAAAAAAAAAATATTATATTAGTAAAATAAATAATTATATAATAATGAGTGTAATATAATTTTAATAATATATAAATAAGTTTATATAAAAATATAAAAAATAGTATAAAATAGATAAAATAATTATAAATATATATGATATAAATAAATATATAATATGTATAAAAAAATTATTATATAAATTATATTATAAAATTATTAGTAATAATAAAATAAAAATAATTAAAATTGTATATATATTATATTATTTTGTCATAATAAAATTAATAGAATTGACATATAATAATAAGAATAAAATTATTAATTATATATATATAAGTAATAATAAATATAAAAATAAATATAATATATAAAATTTAAATATAATATAAATAATATTTATTAATATATAAGAAAAAAATAAATAAAATTAATATAAAATTAAAAATAATAAAAAATATTTTTAAAATAAATAAAATGTTTAAAATTTTAAAATTATATATATATATAAAATATAATAATAATAATATTAATAAATATATTATTTAAAAAAATAATGAAATATATAAATAGATAAAATATATAATATATATAATAAAATATTGATAAAAAAATATTAATAAAATTAATATATTATTAAAATAATTAATAAATATTGAAATTAAAATAATAACTATTATATATAATAATAAAATTTAGATAATTAAAATTATATTTATATAATTTAATTAATATAAATAAATAAATTTAAAAATATATAATAATAATAATATAAAATAAATATTATATTAATAAATTATGATATAAAATAAATATAATATATGAGATAAAAAATATATTATAAAAATAATATTATTAGTAAAATAATTTATATTAAAAAATATTATAATAAATGTAATATATTTAATAATTATAATAAAATATAATTAAAATTTTTAATAATTAATTAATATAGAAAAAATAAGATAATTATTAATTATTTAATAATATATAAATTATAAAAGAAAAATATAATAATACATAAAAATAAATTAATATTAATAAAAAAAAAAAATATTATATAATAAAATAATATATTAATATATAAATATTCATATTAATTCAATAAATAATATTAATAATTATAAAAAATTAATTTATATTATAATAATAAAAAAAAAGAATAAATATAATTTATAAATTATATAAAAAAAAAATAATTAAAAAATTTAAATAAATTCTTTTCAATAATTGTTACAAATAAATAAGACTAAAAAAAAGATATAAATTTAATAAATATAAATTATAAAATATTATATAAATATATTAATAAAATAATTAATTATAGGTAAATTGTAAATTAGTATAAATGTTATATTAAATATATAATTAAATAAAATATATAATTAAAAAAATAAATTTTATATATATATATTAAATATAAAATTATTTATATATATAATATTAATTATATAAGTTTTAAAATATATAATAAAATAAAAATAATTTATATATAATATGAATAAAATAATATATTTATTATTATAAGTTATAATATAAAATACTTAAACACATATTATATATTATAATTTAAATAATATTAAATAAGTTAAGTAAAAAAAATAATGATATTTATAAATATAAATATTAATAAATATAATATTATATATAAAATAATAATATTATATAAATTATAAATAAAAAAAAATAAATAATAGAAAAATATAATATAAATAGTATATATTTAATATAATTAAATAATTAAAATTATATTTTAATTATTATATTATAAAAATATAGAATAATAAAAGATACTATAAATAAAAACATAATAATATATAAAATAATAAATTATAAAATTTATAAATATAATAAAAAATATTAAAAAATAATTATAAGTAATAAATAGTATATATAATTTATATAAAAAAATATATAAATATATTAATAAAAATAAAATATTATTATATTAATAATAATAAAATATAATTTAGAATAATTAATATATATAATTATATAAATAATAATTTAAAATATTATTTAAGATTTATACAAAATAATTCATATTCTTAATATTTAATAATAATATATAATAAATTATATTATATAATATATTATAGTTACTAATAATTTAATATTAAAATATAACAATTAAAATTATTTATTATTTAATTTATTTAAATTTTATATATTAAAATTAATTAATAAATATAAATATAAATAAATTTAAAAAAATAATAATAATAAAAAATATATAATATAAATAAAAAAATTAAATAGATATATATAACTATTTATAATAAGATAAATATAAATTCAGTAAATATTATTGAAATATAAAATAATAAATTATAATAAAATTATTAATATATAAAAAGAAAAAATTTATATAATAAATAAAAAAATATTATATTTAAAAAATAAATATTTATATTATTATAAATAATTATTTAATAAATATAATTATAAATAATAAAAAATAAAAAATATTTATATAATTACAAAATATAATAAAAATAAATAATAAAAAAAATTTATAAAATTATTTAAAAGTATAATAGAATTAAAGTAAGAATTAATTAAATATAGATATATTAATAATATAAAAGATATATTATAAATTAATAATTATAAATTTTTATAGTAAAAATAGTAAATTATTAAGGTTCAATAATATAAAAATATATATTAAATTAAATTTTTATTAAAAATGATAGAATAATTATAATAAATAAAAATTTAATTTTAATATAATAATATTAATATAAGAAAAAATATATTAAATATAAATAAATAAGGATAATAAATATAATATAAATATAATATAAAATAATTTATATATATATATTTAATATATAAATTAATGATAATAAATTGAAAAAATAAATATATATAATTAATATAAAAATAAATTTTATATAAGAATAAAATATTATAATATATTTTTAATATTTATTATAAATATTATATATAAACAAATGTATTATTAATAATTTAATTTATAATTAAAATAGAAATATAAAAAATATTTAAATTATAATATTTTATATAAATAATTATAAATAAAGTATAATTTAAATAAAAATTATAATATTAAAATTTATTATATAAAATTAAAGTATTAAATAAAAAAATTATTATATATAAATTTAAAATATTGATTTATAAAAAATATATATAATAAAATTTATAATAAATAAAAAATATAAGTATTATTATATATAACAAAAAAATAAATAAAAATATAATATATAAGAAGATCAAATTAAAATAATATATTTTAATTTAAATTTATTTATTTATATAAAATAATAATATTTATATAAATAATATATTAATATTTATAATAATAATTTTATAAAATAATTTAAAAATTTAAAAAAAACTTAGAAAGTATATTTAAATTATTATTTTATCTATTTATTATAATTAATTAAAAAAACAAATATATAATTGAAAATTATATAAATTAAAAAAAATAAAATATATAATAAAAAAATATTTATATTATACGAATATAATATAAAATAATTAAATTAAAATAAATTATATATAGTATAATGAATTATAAATTCTATTAAATATAAATAATAATGAAATTCTATAAATATAAATTTATAATATTAATAAATATAATATTATATAAATTATATATTAATAATATATTAAAAATATAAATAAAAATATATAAAATATAATATGATATTAATATTAAGATAAAATTATAAAAAATAAAATATTATTAAATAAAATATATAATATATAAAAATAAAAAAATAATTAATTAAATATAAACAAAAAAAAAGTAAATAAATAAGATATTAATATTATTTATTGGGTAAAATATAAATATAATATTTATATATAAAATATTAATAATATATATATATAATAATATTAATATATATTTATATTATATAGTATTTATATAATTTAAATAATAAATATAATATAAAATATATATTATAAAAGAATTAAGAAAATTATATAATAAATAATATAATATTAAAAATAAAATATTAATAACTAATAGAAATAGTATAATATAATAAATATATATGAAAAATTATAAATTTAATATAATTTTAATATAATATTTATATATTAAATATTATTCTTATAATATAAATAATTTTAATTAATATAATAATAATATAAAAAAATATAAATATATATACTTAATTAAAAAAAATATAATATAATATTAGTAATTGATATATATTTAAAAAAAAATTATGAAAAATACAATAAAAATTAAAATTAATATATTATAATTAAATATTAAATAATATTATAAATATAATAATACAAATTAATAAAAATATAAAATATATAATTAAAAAAATAAATATATAATATTAATTATAATAATTATATTAAAATAATTTATAATATAATTACTTTAAAAAAACTAATAATAAAATTTTATTATATTATTATAATATTATATATATATATTTAATAAAATAAATAAAAGATATATAAATTATAAAATATTATAAATATATAATATATTATAATAAAAAATATAATAAAATATATTAATAATTTATATTATAAATAAAAATATATAAATATAATAAATAATAATAATATTTATAAATAATAAAAAAAAATAAATTAATAATTTTATAATTAAATCATTAATTTAATATAAAATACTAATAGGTATAAAAACAATATTTATTAAATATTAATAAATTTATAAAAATAAAATAATATAAAAATAAATAATTAATATTAAATTTTATATTTTTATTAAAAGTAAATAATAATTATAATTCATAACAAAATAATATAAAATAATAAAAAATAAAAAAATAAAATATAAAATTATAATAATATATAAATATATATATAAAAAAAAATATTATAATATTAGAAATATATAATAATATATTATTTTAATTAATAATAAATAGTTAATTTATATAATTTTATAAGAAATAGAAATATTATAAAAAAGTTATAATAAATATATTATAATATAATAAAATTTATAATTAATTTATTTATAGAATAAAAATAACTTTTAATAATAAAAATATTAATATAATATATAAATAATATATATATAATATAATATAAGTTAAATATATTAAAATATTTAATATAATATAAATAAATAAATAATAGATATCTATAAAAATAAAAAATTAAATTATTATATAATAATATTTAAAAAATATATTATTTTATAATAAAAAAAAAAAATAATTAATAGAATAAAATTATATAATTATTATAAAATTTTATATTTTTATTAAATAATATAATAATATAAAAAAAAAAAATAAAATATATAATATTATAAAAAAATAAAAAAAAACATATATATATAAAATAATAAATATTAAATATAAAAATTTTTAATTAATAATAATATAAAAAAAAAAAAATATAAAAATAAGAATAAAAGATTTATATTTAAGTAATATATAAAAAATAAATATTTAAATATAAATGAAATATTATAAAAAAAATTTATTATATATAAATAAAATATATTAAAATATATATTTAATATATAATGTAATAAAATGAAAAGAAATAATAAAAAAATAAATATTTAAAATTATAATAATATTTATAATATAAAAATTTAATATAGTTAATTAAAATATAAATATATATATTATTATAATTATAAATTAAAATGTTAATATAATATAAAATATATATATATAAAAAAAATAAAAAATATTAATAAATTATTTATATAATATAATTTTTAAATATATAATTAAATCAATTATAATAAAATTTAATTAATTAATATTAATATTATTGAAAATTTATATTAAATTATAAAAATTAAAAATATATTTATTATATTAATAACATAATAATAATATTATTATAATTAAAATTAAATATAATAATATTAATAACAAATAATTATAATGTATAATAAAAATTTTAAAAAAAATTAAAATAAACTAAAAAAAATAATTATTATTAAATTATAAAAGATTAAATACAAAAATAGTAATTAAATAATAAATATATTTTAATAAATTTATATATTTATATATAATATATATTTAAATTATAAAAAAAATAATATATTAACTAATTTTAAATATAACATTATAAATATTAAAATAAAGTGCAAAATTATAATATTTGTAAAAAAAAATGTAAATAAATTAATATAAAAAATAAGTTAAATAAAAAAATAATAAAAAAATTATTAAATAAATAAAAAGATATATAAAATACATTTTTATAAATTAAAATATAAACTATAATATAAAATTATAAATAAAATTTAAAATATATAAATTAATATAAAGGATGATAAGAAATGTATTATTTAGTAAAAATAGAAAGGTGATTATATAAAAATATTAATAATAAATAAAAAGAAATAATATAAATAAAAAAAGATATAAATAAATAATTAACTATTATATATATAAAAAGAAAATATAAATATAAAATAAAAAAATATAAATTTAATAATAAAATAAGTTATATATTATATTATATTTAAAATTAATATATAAATGTAAATTAAAAAAAAATTCTAATAATGATTAGATTTTAATTTTAATAGTATATATATTAATAATTATAATATTTAGTATATATATAATATAATAAAATAAAATTATATATAATAAATAAAGTTTAAAAATAAATTATATATTAAAATATAAATATAATTATTAAAAAAAGTAAAATAAATAAAATTATATAATTTAATAAATAATATTAATATATATAATATTATTAAAATACATAAAAATGTATAAAAATAAAAAATATTATTAATTTATATTATTAATAATAAAAAAAAATAAATATAAATATAATAAAATATATAGTTATAAAAATATATTATTATATAAATATTATTATTTATATAATTACATAAATAATAGATAATGATTAAAATATTATAATTTAATAAAATATACTATATAAATATAAATATATTATATAATATATAAATTATTAATATAAAAATAATAATATTTAATAAAAAAAATAAATAAATAAATATAAATAAATTAAAATAAAAATCAAATATTATAAATATATAATAAATAAAATAATAAATATAATAAAATATTATAATAATAAAATGTTATATAAAAGAATAAAAAATTAAATAATAATATAAAAATTTATATTAAATAATATTATAATCAAAAGATATATAATTTATATATTATAATAAATATATATTTAAATATATCTTATATTAATTAAACAACACTATAATATATATAATATTTATAAATATTCTATTATTTTATATTTATATTTTATTGATATATTAATACATTCTTTTCTCTTATTTACCTAAATCTATTTAACTTCTTATATACAATCTATTTATTAATAATATATAATCAAATGTATAATTAATTATTAAAAAAAAATTAAAATATAATATAAATTATATATAAAAATAAATAAATTAAAATTAAATAAATTATTATTTATATAAATATATTTAAATTATTATTTTAAAATATATATATTAATTATAAATTAATTTATATATATAAATAATATTATATATGTATTATAATAATATAAAATAATGTTATTTAAAAGTATAATAGTAAATTAATATATATATAGATTAATATTAAGTGTTTAAAAATTTAATATAATAATTTTAAATAAATATAATAATATATATATTAATAATATTATAATAAATAATTTTATATAAATAAAATAATAAATTATATGATAATAATTAAAACTTAAATAATTAAATAAATAAAAAAAATATAAATAAACAAAAAAAATATATATATTATAAATATATAATTAAAAATATAATAATATAATATTTAAAAAAATAATGATTATATAAATATATAATGATAAATGATAATTAATAAAGTGTAATAAAATTAAAAATAATATTATTATTATATATATAAATTAATTTATTAATAAATATATAAATTAAATTTATATATTAATATAAAAATAATAATAAATATAAAAAATAATATATATATAATTTATAAGTATAAAATTAAGATATAAATAAATTAATTTTTATAGTAATATTAATAAATATATATAATAAAAAAATAATAATAATAATAAAAATTAATTATAAAAATAATAAATTTTAAAAAATTATTAATATTATAATAATTAATAATAAAAAAAGTTAATTATATAAGATATATAAAATATATATATTTAAATAAATAATATATTTATTAATATAATGTTATAAATATATATATAATATATAATTCAATATATAAAAAATATATAATAAAAATAAGTAATAAAAATAAATATATAATATTTATTTAAATATTAATTAATATATTATATATATATATATTTAAATAAATAATAAATTAATAAATAATTAAAATATAAAAAATATTAAATATAATAATATTTATATATATATATTAGTTTAAAAATATTATATAATTATAATAATATAATATAGTATATAATAATGTTATATAGTTTATATTATAATAAATAATATATTAAATATATATTTTAAAATATTTAATATAAATATATTATATATAAAATATATATTTATTATATTAAAAATAATATATAGATAATTAAAAATTGAATTTAAATATAAAAGAATATATAATAATACTATTTATTTATAAATATAATTATATTTATAAAAAAATAAAATATAATATATGTATATATAATATATAATAAAATATAAATAAAGTATAAAAAAATAAATAATAATAATTAAAAAAAATAAAAAAAGAAAAAAAAAAACTTTATTATATTAAATAAATTATATTTTATAAAATTTATATAATATAAAATATATATATTTAAATAATATATATAATAATTTAATAAATAAATATATAAAAAATAAAAAATAAATAATAAAAATAAAATAATAGAATATATATATAAAAATATTTTATATAATAATTAAATAATAAATATTTTTAATAATGATTATATTATATAATAGAAAATTAAATAAAAAAATAAATAAATAACATATTAAAAATATATTATAAATTAAGTTAGGAATAAATATTTTATAAAAATAATATATATATACTTATAATAAATAAATTAATATATAAAAAATAAAATCAGATGCATTATAATATTAATAATAATTTTATTTTAATATATTATGTATTATATATTATAATAATATATAATATTTTTTTTTTTTTTAAAATAAATAAAAATTTATATATATTTAATTATTATAAATAAATAATATATATTTAAATTAATATATATTATATAATAAATATATAAGATGAAATAAAAAATATTATAAATTATTATTTAATTAATTAAAAATAGATATTATATTTTTAATTAAAATTTATTTAATAATAATATAATTAGTTAATAATAATTAATTTATATATTATAAAATAAATAAAAATAATGTAAATATATTATAATATAAATAATAAAGAAAAATAATAAAAAAATATTAATAAAAATAATAGAATAATTATATAATTTAAAAAATAATTTTATTTAGTATATATTTAAATTATAATTAATAATTATATATATTAAATTAAAATTATTATATAATATTTAACTAAATGAATTATTTATAATAAAATTTTTAATTATAAAAAAAAATAATATTTAATATAGATATAAATTTAAATAAATATGATAAAAATTTAAAAATATGGTAAAAAGAATATATAATTAAAAAATATAAAATTAATATATTAATATATAAATAATATAATTATTTAATATATTTAATAGTATATTATTAAATAAAATTTATTCTTAATAAAATAATAAATATTTAAAAAAAATATTATAAAAATATAAATAAATATTTAATATAAAAAATAGGAAATTAAAATTAAAAAATTTATAATAAATAAAATTATAAATTTAAAAGTAAAATAAGTATAAAAATATAATTATAAAGTATATATATAATAATTTAAATAAATAAAATATAATATATATTAATATTTTATATTAAATAAAATAAATATAATAAAAATATTAAAATAAAAAAAAGTTAATTATATTTAAAATAGTAGTTATTTAAAAAATAATGTTGAGAAATATATAAATAATAATTTAAAAATAAGGTATACATATCTCATATTACACATAAATATTAAATAAAAAAATAAAATAAATAGAATAAATAGTAATAATAAATATATAATATTAAATTATATAAATAATTGTATATAAGTATATTTAAAATGTAATATTAAAGAATAAATTAAATTCTATAAAATAATTAATATTAAAATAATAAATATATTAATAAAATAAATTATAAAATTATGTACAATTAAAATATAATTCAATTATATAATATAATTTTAATTATTATGAATTATAATATAAATATATAAAATTATAATAAAAAATATAAAAAGATATTATTAAAAATAGTAATAATAATAAATTATTATTATATTAAATTATAAATATTATATTAATATAAATAAGATTATAAAAATACTAAAATTATTAAAATGAGTTTAAGATAATAAAATATTTAAATAAAATTATTTAATATAAAAATAATTATAAATAATATTTTATATTATATTTAAAAATAAATATTTAAAATATGGAAGTAATATAAGAATAAATTTCCTCACAAAATAAACAACGAAGCGACAAACGATAAAAACCTAACAACCACCAACCCCACTCCCACACAGCCGTCCCAACCCTACCATGCTACCTCCCCACCCCCCCACCCCTCCCCCCCCCTGCGAACACTCACACAACAACACCGAAGCAAAACATCACACCCTAAACAAACACCTACATCCACACCACGACCAGCACCAAACCCACACACCACCCACCACGCACTCCACCACCACACCACGACCCAACAACCTTACTCTCCCCCACTACATACCACACACAACCACACCACCCAAACACAAGAACAGCCACACAACACTCACAACGCACAAACCACAACCACACCATATCACACAAAAGCCAACCCCCCCACCAACCACCGCACCACAACACCGACTACCCATACCAAACCCGCACACGAACAACCGACACAAACACCGACGGAAACGAAACACCAATCGCCCGCGACACAACCCACACGGACCCCCCTCAAACACACTCCACCCACAATAGCCCCCAACCCACACAACCAACAGACCTACCTCCCACACCAGACGACAACACATACACCCATCTCAAACAGCCCAAACCCACACAACAACCCACCAACCTCACACCCCCAACACAACTGCTTCATCAACACACCCGACAACACCTCACACACTACGCACCGACCCCGCCCTCAATATAATAAACGCACACACCACACACAGCACACCCCACCCAAACACCATCGTCAGACCCCCGCACACCAGTCACACTAAACACCACCCACGACCCCCACCCCCAACCACGCCACTCACGCGCACCTACTTACCACGACACACACAACCCACATACTAACCACTCCGTCACCTAGACACCACCCTACACCTACCACACACAACCACACTACCCCACTACCCCCAACACACCAACGAAACACGAACCAAACCAACAAACACAACACCAACAAAACCCCCCCGAACCACTAACAACACAAAACCCTAAAAACTCAAACTCTCTTCACCGCAACCCGACAACAGACAACACCACAAGCACACCCCCCATACAAACCACCATACCACCAAACAACGACCCCAACCCCGAACAGCTCACAATACAGAACACGCGACGGGCTACTGAACAACTCAAAACACCATTATACCACACGCCACTACGACACCCCAACCAAACACCACCAGCAACAGCCACACTCAACACCCACCACACCTAACCCGCACAAACACAGCCCAACTGACCAAACAACAACCCCCACCCGACACTACCCATCACACCAGCCATTCGCCTAAACACAAACCCTGCCCCGCCATCCCAACCCACCCCAGTTCCCAGCGACGCTCGCACTCCACCTAGACCCGAACCACACACACACAACACCCCACAACACATCTTCTAGACTATTCTTACTATATATATTTTATATTTTATTATATATTATATATATTTTAAGGTGTAGTTTGGACGGATCAGTCCACAGCAATCTTGAAAATTAGGCTGGGTTGAGATTTTTCTTCATTCAGATAGCAATTGCTTTTCCCAATTGGCACCCAACGTATGCGTGGCATGATCTGTTCATCAGTACGAATAGGTGGTGCCATTAAGGGTGCATGTTCAGCATCAGCCATTATATCTGCACAATTACAATCACAGAGGAAATAACATGCAGAGAGATCTTGTTAGATGTAAGTTGATGCATGGATGTTAAGCACGTATGCACAAGATCCAAGGGAAGGACTCTTAGATCGTGTTATGATGTAAATCAGTGAGTTTGGCCAACTGTTGAATCAACGGATGTTAATTCATCAAAGAGAGGACAAGACATACCGATATAACCACAAGAATCAATGGCAATTGACAAACTATGCTGGACAAGATGCAATGGATAAGACACTCTAAGCAAAACTTAATCTATGACAAGACCAAGTCCCAAAACGTAAGGATTTTGAAAAGTACAGATTCAAAACGCAAGATATCAAAACGCAAGATATCAAAACGCAAGATATCAAAACGCAAGGTATCAAAACGCAGCTAAGTAAAAATCAAAACGCAGCGATTATGATAATTTAAAATGGTCAAAACGCAATCCCCCAAATTTTTTTTGAAAAAGAGGCTTTACTGTTTTAATATTAAAAAATTTCTTCGATGCAAAATGCAATGATTGCGTTTTGCCCCTGTTAAATATTAAATGACTAAAAACGCAAGATTATTTCCAGAATCAAAACGCAACTTATTAAATAGATTAAGCAAAACGCACCAAGTACCAATTTAAGCAAAAACGCAACATGTTATATTATCAAGACGCAATCTCATATCACAAATCAAAACGCAATCAATAATTAATTATCAAATCGCAACCAAGAACCTACTATCAAAACGCAACATGAACGTAAACTCAAAACGCAATCAAGCATTAATTATCAAATCGCAATCAAGAACCTACTGTCAAAACACAACATGAACGCAAACTCAAAATGCAATCAATAATTTATTATCAAATCGCAACCAAGAACATACTATCAAAACGCAACATGAACGTAACCTCAAAACGCAATCAAGCATTAACAACGAGTATCAATTAGCCTAATTAACAACGAGTATTAATTATCAAATCGCAACATAAACGCAACCAAGAACCTAATTATCAACGAGTATCAATTAGCCTTTAGCCTTAAAGGGCAACCACTACTCGAAAATCATAAGGACACTAATGGAGGAGGCGGGGAATCAATTCAAGCATTAACAACACATCT
This sequence comes from Tanacetum coccineum, assembly GCA_026074375.1. NCBI lineage: Eukaryota > Viridiplantae > Streptophyta > Magnoliopsida > Asterales > Asteraceae > Tanacetum > Tanacetum coccineum. The sequence goes on along the minus strand of BQNB010007870.1, from coordinate 57,242 downwards.
AACACATAAGGAAATGTAAACCCAGTAATTAAAACACAAAACCAAACACTAACCAGTTACTCGAAGAGGTTATCACACGAGGGTCTACAAAAAACACACATTTCAACGATCTTCAGATCATGATGTTAAAGATAAAGAGTGAGATAGTGATTAACAACGTTGAGTGCATGTTACCTAAGCGAAGAAACACACTTGAAATCACAGCTTAATCAAAACGCAATCGAGAGCTTGAGAGAGAATAGTTGAAAAGGTTTGACTAGATATGTGGGTTTTGACCAAGTCAAAACGCAACACCAATAAGTACCTAGGTTACACCTTTCATCATTTGACATAATTGGTCCCTCTCCTTCTTATTTCTAATTATGTAAGGTAAATTACACCAATGGTCCCTCACTTTTCATATTTCTTTAACGTTTAGGGATACATAGCAACTAATGGATTGATTAACTTTGGGGAAATGACACAATTGGTCCTTCACATTTAATAAGCCTAGGATACAGTTAGCACATAGCAAATAAGATCCTAAACGAACATTCAATTGACATATTTGAACCATGTTGAGTCAACTTCAGTTTAACTCCCCCTTAATCCATAGCCTCGTTAGTTACCAAATCTTGTGTGTTGAAAAATGCCTGATAGATGTCATGAATTTGAAACAAAACCACTCTCCCCCTCAATCAATGACCCGTTTTCTATTTAAAGAGTTGTAGTCGTTGATTGAGTGTCAAATTAATGAAAATCCAAGTCCGATTGATTGTCAAAAACAACATTAAGCCACCACGTGAAATCCAAATAATTTTCTGAAGAATCATAGACGGAAAATTATAAGGATAAAAGAAGACTTCTCTTCTTAATCAAGAAATAATGCACTGAAGCGTACATTAGATCGAGGTTGCAAGGATATAAAGTAATCCATGCCCGGGAGAACTTAATCACCCGTTGTTAGGAACAGCCATCTTTTTGGCGACGTGCTTTCCTTATTTTGAAAAGCGGGTTGCAGTCTGAAATAACTACAAGCCATTAAGACATGTTTTGAAAGGTTTAAACTTCCGTTCGAGCTTCATTTAAAGACCCGTGTCATTATTGAATGACATTTCTAGGACCGTAAATGTTATCGATAAACGGAAGACATGTCTTGAAGAAAACTATTTTTGGCATTTTCTATTTTCTGATTTTTATGGATTTTTGATGGTTTTATATTTTTGTATTTTTCTTTTTGGGTTTAAGTATGTACATATTTACATAGGATACTTGAAGCCAATCCGTTACTCATCCTGATCATCCTGAAGACTTTTGAGTGTCTCCGGCTTCATACACTTCATGCCAAGCCTTGGGAGAATGAATTCGAATCGTTCTCTGGGCAGCGCCTTAGTGAATATATCCGCCAGTTGATACTCTGTCCTCACGAAATACAACTCAACCACTCCTTTTTCCACTTGTTCTCTGATGAAATGATGTCGGATGTCGATGTGTTTAGACCTGGAGTGCTGAACGTTGTTGCAGCAGAGGGCTATGGCACTCTTGTTGTCACAGTACAGAGGGATGCGATTGTAAGCAAAGCCATAATCTGATAATTGAGACCGCATCCATAGGATTTGGGCACAGCAACCAGACATCGCGATGTATTCAGCCTCTGTAGACGAGATGGACGTGCTAGTTTGCTTCTTTGATGACCAGCTGACTAACTTATCACCAAGGAACTGAGCACTGCCAGATGTACTTCTGCGAGTGTCCTGACAACCTGCATGATCTGCGTCTGCGTATGCTGTTAGTGCCATGGCGGTGTCTTTCGGATACCAAAGACCCATATTGATGGTTCCTTGGAGATACCGAAAGACCCGTTTAACTGCCTCAAGGTGCTTTTTAGTGGGCCTAGATTGATATCTAGCACACATGCACACAACAAATACGAGCTTCATACACTTCATGCCAAGCCTTGGGAGAATGAATTCAAAGCGTTCTCTTGGCAGCGCCTTAGTGAATATATCCGCCAGTTGATACTCTGTCCTCACAAAATACAACTCTACCACTCCTTTTTCCACTTGTTCTCTGATGAAATGATGTCGGATGTCGATGTGTTTAGACCTGGAGTGCTGAACGTTGTTGCAGCAAAGAGCTATGGCACTCTTGTTGTCACAGTACAGAGGGATGCGATTGTAAGCGAAGCCATAATCTGATAATTGAGACCGCATCCATAGGATTTGGGCACAGCAACCAGACATCGCGATGTATTCAGCCTCTGTAGACGAGATGGACGTGCTAGTTTGCTTCTTTGATGACCAGCTGACTAACTTATCACCAAGGAACTGAGCACTGCCAGATGTACTTCTGCGAGTGTCCTGACAACCTGCATGATCTGCGTCTGCGTATGCTGTTAGTGCCATGGCGGTGTCTTTTGGATACCAAAGACCTATATTGATGGTTCCTTGGAGATACCGAAAGACCCGTTTAACTGCCTCAAGGTCCTTTTTAGTGGGCCTAGATTGATATCTAGCACACATGCACACAGCAAATACGAGGTCACGTCTACCGGCTGTGAGGTACATCAGGGACCCAATCCTGATTGCCTTCAAGACGAGCAACCGGGGAAGGATTCTTCAAAATCTAGGACCTTCTTCTTGACGAATCCTTTTGCTACAGACGTGATTGTTTTTCACACACATCACCATACTCGTCATGTTTCACCTTATAAATCACTTGAGAGCAAATAATCATGGCATGTCTGGAAGGGTGGTACTAATTCCCATAGTCCAGTCGAATCAAATTCATGAATTTCTTCTTGCATGGCTTGAAACCATCAGTCTTCAAGTAACTGAAATTTGAAGTTTTTCGGTTCGGATTTGGATAATTACGGAATTGTAGAAACACACAAAGCATCCGTAAACAAGCTGTTTCTGAGTGGATATCCGGTCGAGAGGGATTCTAACATGTTACAAGAGCGATGGGAATCAGTCCTTTCGGATATGTTCATGAGGTTTAGAGTGGATTGGTTGGGTTCAGGTATGGTGATTTCCCGGATGTTGAAGCTCCAGAGTTATAGGTCTGGGCGCAGAAACTATTAACAAAGGTTCGGTATCAGCATGCAGCAATTGGATTAACTGCTGCTATATTACTCACTGATACTTCCATGATGTACCGAAGTGGAATGGTGATCTAGTGGTGATTGAGATGGACTTCCGATGGTGCGTCTGGTGAATCAATAGAAATAGATATGATGGACCCTGTAGGACAATGACCGGTGTCTTGTTGCTACATTAGGAATAGGATCCTGACGGGATACCCGGTGGATTAAAAATTCATCAACCATAGGTTGGGAATAACATCTCCAATTCTTTATTTGTGGGAATGGTACATATGGTTAGCGCAGGAGAGGATTTGGGTACGAGCCCTGAATCTGATAGGTTCCAGGCGTCAAAAGGCTAGGAGGGGTCTGGACTGATTGTTACAGGAGCCATTTGCATTAGTCAGCTTGTCGAATTGAACGTGATAGTTTCCATTGATTTGTCGGGTTCGTTTTATTTTGTTGTCAGATTCTGTACCTTTTTCTCTCGGTGCTATATCCAACGAAATTCCATTATCAGCCGTTGTTGTAGTTTTCAGATCCTCGCTGTCTTTGTAGTGGTAACATAAGCAGCACCAAAAGACCCTGAAAAATGTGAGATAGCTTCTTTATTGTGCACTAGCTCATATGGGGTTTTTGTCGTGACGTGTATTTGTTGTGTAATAAAGGGAACGGTTTTCGGGTGTAACAGGCAGTAGCCCAGCTTCAGCCCAAAGAAAACATCGGTGCTTTGGAATAGTTAGCATTGTCGAGCGCCTCGACAAGAGTTCGGTTCCGTCTTTCGACAACGCGTTTATGCTGTGGAGACTTGGCACTGTCTTTTGGTGGAAGATTCTCAACGTTTCATAATACTCATACAGAGTTGTTGACAAATTCAGTTCATTGTCGGTGCGGATGAATCTTTACAGTTTTGTTGAGACCCCGGACTTGTATTTGCTTCAGAAATTTGATGGACAAACCGCTGTGTGTTTCCATCCTTTGATCTCAAAACTTGACCCACATAAACTTGAGAGTAATTCATCGATGATGACAGATGTATTTCTTCCCATTAATAGTTTCACAACGCACGGTCCACATTAAATCCATTTGAAGGGTGTTTAGAACTTCCAATTTGGTTGTTTTACAGTTTTGGGTTTGACTGGTTATGCTTTTTTGCTCTTTCCTACTTGGACATGCAGAACAAAGATGATCTTTTTTCAACTTCAATCTAGGTTAAGCCTCTGACAAGGACTTTTTCGTGCAAGATCATTGGATGGTATCCGAAGTTCAAGTGGTTTACAAACGCGATGCCATAACCATGATTTGTGCTTGGATGGCTTTGGATATCAAGTAATTTGGGGAGGAATTCATCTTGTCTTCAACAGAAATTAGTGTTATAAATTAGAACAACGGGAAACCTTTAAGCTAATTCAACACACCGTCGTATCACGAACATACCAAGAATGCTTTTCTGAAGGGCAACTTCCAAATCGAATCACAAAATTAACGACAGAAACAAATTATGCCCATCCTTCACGTAATATACCTAGAGATTTCACTATAACAACGACATAATATCCATAACCCATAATAGCACCCCAAGTGGTCATTCCGAATTAAACTGTCCCGATAAAAGTTTTCACAAAATTCATGAGCTTGAGCGATCCCCGTCATATGTTTTGAACAGCCTGAGTCCAAATACCAAAGGACGATTTTTGTACGACCTGCATTTGAAAACAGACGAAGATGGAGAGTTTGGAAAGTTGGATCCCCAATGTTGGTTGGGTTCCATTTGATAAACTGTCATGTTTTTGCTGGCGGCATTGGCAATGAATATCCTGATTGCTTCAAGACGAGCAACCGGGGCAAAGGATTCTTCAAAATCTAGACCTTCTTCTTGACGAAACCCTTTTGCTACAAGACATGCCTTGTTTTTCAACACATCACTATACTCGTCAAGTTTCACCTTATAAATCCACTTGAGAGCAATAATCATGGCACTGTCTGGAGGTGGTACTAATTCCCATACGTCCAGTCGATCAAATTTATGGATTTCTTCTTACATGGCTTGAAACCAGCAGTCTTTAGTAGCTGTAGATTTGAAGTTTTTCGGTTCGACTTTGGACAGTACGAAATTGTAGAAGCACCATAAAGCATCCGTAGCAAGCTGTTTCTGAGTGGATACCGGTCGAGAGGGATTCCTAATAATGTTATCAAGAGGATGAGAGTCGGTCCATTTCCGGATATGTTCATAAGGTTGAGTGGATTGGTTGAGTTCTGGCATCACGATTTCCCCAGATGATAAAGCTTCAGAGGTTGGATCTAGGGCGAACACATTAACAAATGGTTCGGGATTAGCTGCATCAAACGGATTAACTTCTGCGTATTTCTCACCTGCTACACCATGATGTATCAAAGAGGAATGATGATCCATTGGTGATGATATATGACTTCCCGATGGTGCGTCGAGATCAATAGAAATAGACATTGATGGACCTGTAAGAATGACCGGGTCTTGTACTACATTAGGAATAAGATCCTAACGGTTACCCGGTGGATTAAAATATTCATCAAACATAGGTTAGAATATTCATTAAATACATATGGTAGAGCAGGAGCAGGATTGGGTACGAGCCCTAAACTTATAGGTCCAGGCGTCAACAGGTTAGGAGCGGGTCCTAGACTAGATTGTACAAGAGCCATTTGCTCAGTCAGCTCATCGAAATGAACATGAATAATTTCCATGATTTATCGGGTTCGTTTGTTGTAGATTCTGTAACCTTTTCTGCTCGGTGCATATCCAATGAAAATTCCAATATCAGCCCTTGGTTGTAGTTTTCCAAGATTCTCGCTGTCATTTGTAGGGTAACAAAGAGCACCAAAGACCCAGAAAAATGTGAGATCAGGCTTCTTATTGTGTACTAGCTCATATGGGGTTTTGTCGTGACGTGTGTGAATAAGGGAACGGTTTTGGGTGTAACAGGCAGTAGCCACAACTTCAGCCCAAAGAAACATCGGTGCCTTTGAGAAGATTAGCATTGTTCGAGCTGCCTCGACAAGAGTTCGGTTCCGTCTTTCGACAACGCCGTTCTGCTGTGGAGTCCTTGGCACTGTCTTTTGGTGAAAGATTCCAACGCTTTCATAATAATCATACAGAGTCTTGTTGACAAATTCAGTTCCATTGTCGGTGCGGATGAATCTGACAGTTTTGTTGAGACCGACTTGTATTTGCTTCAGAAATTTGATGACAACCGTTGGTGTTTCATCCTTTGATCTCAAAAACTTGACCCACGTAAACCGAGAGTAATCATCGACGATTACCAAGATGTATTTCTTCCCATTAATAGTTTGCACACGCATCGGTCCACATAAATCCATATGAAGGGTGTTTAGAACTTCCAAATTGGTGTTTTCAGTTTTGGGTTTGTGGGTATGCTTTTTGCTCTTTCCTAATTGACATGCAGAACAAAGATGATCTTTTTCAAACTTCAATCTAGGTAAGCCTCTGACAAGGTCTTTTCTTGCAAGATCATTGATGGTACCGAAGTTCAAGTGGTTTAAACGCCGATGCCATAACCATGATTTGTGCTTGGAGGCTTTGGATAGCAAGCAAATTGGGGAGGACTTCATCATTTCTTCAACAGAAATAGTGTATAAATTAGAACCACGGGAACCTTTAAGTAATTCAACACCATCCGTATCACGAACATAACAAGAATGCTTTCTGAAGGCAACTTCCAAATCTGAATCACAAAATTGACCGACAGAAAACAAATTATGCCCCAGTCCTTCCACATAGTATACCCTGGAGATTACACTATCACCGATGACATAATCTCCATAACCCATAATAGCACCAAAGTGATCATTCCCGAACCTAACTGTCCCGATGAACTTTTTCACGAAATTCATGAGCCTTGAGCGATCCCCCGTCATATGTTTTGAGCAGCCTGAGTCCAAATACCAAAGGACGATTTGTACGACCTGCATTTGAAAACAGACGAAGATGGAGAGTTTGGAAAATTGGATCCCCAATGTTGGTTGGGTTCCGATTGGTTAGCACAAGCAATGGCTGACATTCTTGTAAGTTTAGTGAACCTAGTTAAAGGGCACTGATCACTTAGGGTGAATGTTCTTCCTGTGGGTCTCCATTGATAACCAAATTCTCCTGTGGATCTCCATTGATAACCTACATTGTTACGTGTTTTGCCAGTTGGTTTCCTCACTTGTGTAACTTGCTTTGGTTTCCAAACTTGTTTGATGTGTTTGGTTTTCCCTACTTGTGTAACTGGCTTAGGTTTCCAAACTTGCTTAACATGACGCACAACAATTTTAACATTGGGGGAGGCATTCACAGAGTTCAAATAAGTAACCACACACATATCATGATTAGCCGAAAATAAACATTTGTTACATGTTTGGCACACAGAATGAGAATGCGAATTAATTACAGTACGCTTAGAGCTAATACTAGAATCAACAGATTGTGGTTCTAAGACTAGATCTAATTATCTAGAGTGTCTTTATACTTTCTTCAAGCTGTCACTCTTTGCTGGCTGGATCTATGTTTCTTGAGTAGGTCCTAGGCTGAGATCGCTAGCTCAGGGCAATTGCATACTCCTGTAGAAGGAGGACAGGGACATTAGACTTCTGAGTGTATCCTTGCTCTATGTTTGGTGTGTAGTTTACTTGATGTATGCAATTTGGTCCTCAAAGGCAAACTTGCTTTTTTATCTGGGGTGGTAGCATGTGTCTTATCTTGTTGGTTGAAGGACCTTTCGGACATGTGCCAAAAATACATTTCTAGAGTTCCTGAGAATGTTTTAGTGTACGGCAAGGCAAATTCGAGTGATATATCTAAAGGTCTTTCAGCTTAGGCTTCCTTCCACTATGTCGCGAAGTGTATCTACATTTCCTTAAGCTGCCTGAGTAAACTAGATGAACTTTCCCTATTATTCCTATTGCGAGGGGGAATAGGTTCAACATCTAGAGTAGAGGTGGCAAAATGGGCGGACCGGGCGGGTACGGGCAACGGGCAAAACGGGCAACGGGCAAAACGGGCACCGGGCAAAATGGGCAACGGGCTAAACGGGCACCGGGCAAAACGGGCAACGCCAAAACGGACAAGGGTCAAAACGGGCAAATTAAAATTCGGATTTTTTTTTGCGGTTTCGTCCGATTTTTTACGATTTCGTCCGTTTTTTACCATTTCGTCCGTTTTTTTACGCTTTCGCCCGTTTTTTTACGATTTCGCCCGTTTTTTTTACGATTTCGCCCGTTTTTTACGATTTGGTCCGTTTTTTACGATTTCGTCTGTTTTTTTACGATTCGGCCCTTTTTTTACGATTTAGTCTATTTTTTTACAATTTCGCCTATTTCTTTACAATTTCGTTCGTTCTTTTACGATTTCGTTCGTTTTTTTTACGTTTTTGTCCGTTTTTTATATTTTGGTTCGGTTTCGTCTGTTTTTTTTATCGATTTCGTCATTTTTTTCAAGTTTCCGTTTGTTTTTTTACGTTTTAGTCCGTCTATTTACGTTTTCATTCGATTTTTACCTTTTTTACGTTTTCATTAGGTTTCGTCAGTTTTTTAATATTTCGTCCGTTTTTTTACGATTTCGTTCGTTTTTTACGATTTCGCCCGTTTTTTTACGATTTCGTCTGTTTTTTTTACGATTTCACCCGTTTTTTTACGGTTTAATCCGATTTTTTACGATTTCGCCCGTCATTTTACGATTTCGTCCGTTTTTTACGATTTCGTCCGTTTTTTACGATTTCGTCTCATTTTTACGATTTTGCCCTTTCTTACGATTTTGTCCGTCTTTTTACGATTTAGTCGATTCTTTTACGATTTCGGCCGTTATTTTACTTTCTCGTCCGCGATTTTACGTTTTTGTTTTCTTTATTCGTTTTCGTCCGTTTTACGTAAAAAGGGACAATAAGTACGGAAAATGTAAAAATAGACGAATAACGTAAAAAAAACGGACGTAAAAAACGGACGAAAACGTAAAAACAGACGAAAACGTAAAATAACGGACGGAAAGGTAAAAAACAGACGAAAACGTAAAAAACGCACGAAAACGTATAATCCTAGATGTACGTAAAAACGAACGAAATCGTAAAAAAACGGACGAAATCGTAAAAGAACGGACGAAATTGAAAAAAACGGACGAAATCGTAAAATAACGGACGAAATCGTAAAAAACGGACGAGGTTTCCAAACTTGCTTAACATGACGCACAACAATTTTAACATTGGGGGATGCATTCACAGATTGCAAATAAGTAACCACACACATATCATGAGTAGCCAAAAATAAGCATTTGTTACATGTTTGGCACACAGAATGAGAATTCGAATTAATTACAGTACGCTTAGAGCTATTACTAGAATCAACACTATTCGTGGTTTTAAGACTAGATCTAATTGTCCTAGGGTGTTCTTCTACTTTCTTCATGCTGTCACTTTTAGCTGGCGTGATCTGATGTTTCTTGAGTATGCTCCTAGGCTGAGATCCGCTATCATCAGTGCAACTGTTTACTCCTGTAAAAGGAGGCACATGGACATTAGACTGCTAAGTGTGCATTGGCTCTACATGTTTGTGTGTAGTACTACTTGATGTTGCAATTTGGTCCTCAAAGGTAACTTGCTTTTTCCTAGGGGTGTGTGCATGCTTCTTATTTGGTTGATTGAAGACCTTTGGACAGGTGCCAAACACATATTCTAATAGTTTATGAGAATGCTTAGTGTAACAGCAAGCAGATGCGAGTGATCTATCTAAAGGTCTCTCAACTTTGGCTTCTTCCACTATTTCACGAAGTGTATCTACACTTTCCTTAAGATGCCTGAGATAATGTAGATGAACTTCCCTATTGTTCCTATTGCGAGGGGGAATAGGTTCAACATCAATAGCTTACTTTCCTGGTGTAAGTATATTTGGTTTAACCTGATTTGTAGTGACACATGAGACCGTATTCTGTAGTTGGACCTTTAGACTCTCATTTTCATTTTTAAGGGAAGTTATCTATTATGTATGCTTAGCACGCGTAATCTTGATCGAATCATATAATTCCTTGTAGTGCTGCTTAATCTTTGCATTTTCTGCCCTAAAAAGCTCATTTTGTTCTTGAAGACCATTAACCTTTTCAGTTAATTGTGAGATCTGAAAGTCTCGGGCCCTAAAATCAAGTGTTCGGTCTAGTTCACTACGGGTCTCCTTAAGTTGAGATATTTGCATTTTCAGCTTTTGGATGACGTTGTCTTTTCCTTGAAGTGAAGCTTTCATTTGACCGATCACAAAAACGGAGTTAAAATCAGGAGTATCATTAACGGATGAAGACGGTTTATTCTGAAAACTATCTTTAAGGTTTTGATACTTTAACTGTAAGTTTAGGTGATTTACCTCAAGATTGGAAAACCGGTTTAAAAGTTCGTTATAATTATCCTTATGGATATTATCACGTAAATTAGAAAGCTCTGCTTCAAGTTCCAGACAACGGGCTTTGACAACATTATGAGCCTTTTGCATTTCAGTAAATCTAGATACATTAAGCTCAGAATTCGATGCAACATAAAACACTTCTTTAGACAAACCATCAGCGATTATATTATCATGTTCAATAAGAAGGTTTTTCCGTTCAATCTCATCATGTTTCCTATCAACAATACTTTGGTCAAGTTCAGCTTCCAACTCATCAAAGGCATCACTCATTTCTTTAACTTCTTTTGTTAGAGCTTTTTGAATGCCCTCAAAATGTTCTTGAAGAGTTTTGAAAAATGGAATGACCTCCGTGAGGTAACATGTCTTGGTTTGTTCAAAACCCCTTTCCCCTTCAGTGATCCCAGTTGGTGTGATTCTCTTTTTACAGGTTTTCTCAAATTCGGAAAAAAGTTGTCTAAGTGTAAAAATGTTAATTTTCACTTGACTTTTGGTTGGAAGCACTCTGGGGACAAGCGTTGCAGGTGTATTTGGAGGATACACAGTCAACGCTTTGATTGGTCTGGTGTTCTGCTCTTTGAGAGCTTCAGCTTTCATCTTAACAATATCTTGAGACCAAAATATTTGTTCCGGGGTCAGTTGTTTCTGTGGTGTGAAGGTCGCTAAAAAATTCTCTTTCGAGTAATTAGGCGGTGTGATATTGACCTTATTATCCACACATTCATTAGCTTTCATTTTATCATGCATTTTCTTCCTAGAAATTTCAGTAAGTTCTAGGGTCTCCTCCCCGTCACGTACTACGGCCGGTGCATGATTGGGTGTGACAATTACATGACCACTATACAGGGCAGGCTGAACTTGCCTTGCACGATGTAGACATAGGGGGTTCTTGTAGCCAATCATTGTCCCATATGTCTTTAGCATCGATGTAATGATTTATGAGTGAATAGATATCTTTTGGTAGACCTTGAAGTATGATGTTTGTTGCCCGGATGTCTGCATTATACCTGTCCTTCTCCTCTTGTGACAGTTCCGAATAAACACGAGGTCGTTCAGGACCTAGATTGATTGGACCTTTTTTTTTTAGTGCCTTTCTTCAATGATTCCTCGCTGTAGGTCCCTCATCTGAAATGCGTCCTTCATCAATTGATTTTAAGATGTTATTCCCATTGTCCTTACCCCGACGAATAAATCTAATCGTTGTTGCATGAAACAAAGTCAGCTTTATCAAGCATCGGTGGTCGGGTATCGGAACCGGCACATTGGATGTCCTCTGAAGATTAGAATAATGATTATTGTGTGATCATGATTATGTTGATCGATCAATGATTAGTGATTGTATGTTAAAAGTGATGATTGTTTGATGGATTAGGTGATATGTTGTTTGATTGAAGTTTTGCGTTGGTTGAGTTACGTTAACTTAATGTTGATTGAGGTTTTGTCAGAAAACAATGAAGTTTTGGGTCAAAAATCGCAAAGAGAATTATTCAAAACGCATATGAGGGTTATCAAACGCATGAAACTTATCAAAACACAATGAGTGTTCTCTAGTCAAAACGCAATGGAGACTCCTACGATTCTATTCAAAACGGCACAACTGTTTGCGGATTTGATCAAAACCGCAACCAATTAAAAATATTCGGGCAGAAGTATCCCTAGTCAAAACGCAACAAAGTCTTCAAACGAAAAACCTGTAGTCAAAACGAAATGACAAAAATGCAGACGTCTAGGTCAAAACGCTGTGATTCAAAACGCCCCAATATGCTTCCTTCACCAAAAACGCAACCACGAATTGTCAAGAATGGTCAAAACGCAACGGGGGGGGGGGGGGGGGGGGGGACGAAGATACGACTTTTTACTAAAAAACCTTAAAAATTCACCCTTTTTTTTGAACGTTTTCACTTGGTTTCTTTGCACCAATCTGGTCCCTAGAGAGATATAACAACTAAATATATACAACTTACTTTAACATCAAAACATGAGAATCAAAGAGTGTCAAGAATACAAACCATAAACCTCTAAAACCAACTTTTGTTCTAAACTAACCAGGAAAAAGCACACTCAATCTGCTAATCATACCATGTGCTCTGATACCAATTGTAGTTTTACAAGAGATCATTACACAAGTATCTGGATGATCTTTGGGTGGGCTAATTTAGACTCTAGGAGAGAAAATGTCTTTTTAGAGGAGAAAAGTGCAACGTGATATTTTATTCCTTTTTCATGGAAATGATCAACAAACACCTTCCCATGTGTGGGAAGGTGGTATATATACAAACTGATTCTTTCTAAACTCACGAGCTATGCTATACTAATGTTTTTTTTTTCATACCACGGGGCGGGTGACGAGTCTTTTTCATATGCCACTAAACACATTTCATCGATTGCCTTAATTACCCGCTGTAATATGGTAATGCTCTCAGTGAAGAACTGCTCAACTTGATCCCTTTTTTCTATTAAACACGGGAGATCAGATCTAACTTTGCAATCCGTCCCACATCCCTTTCTATTCGTGATGTATTAACTTGGTCTTTAAATCTTCAATCTAATCATTCTTTTTAGCCATTTGTTGTTTCAAGCTATCACGCTCTTAAACCAATGGGCAACTGTGACTACCAGATCGTCCGCAAACATTAAGGTTCTCTTTTGTCCAACAAAAAGTTGTAAAATGTAGATATAAGTTAGTAGTGTATAGTCATATGCATTAAAGGACTATTCAACAGCACAAATACTAACCCCTTCCAGAAGCCGATGTGAATTCAAAAGTTCATATCTGCATGTTTCAAAGGACTGGTTAAAATATACAATACACTTAATCACTCATTGGTATGTGTTTAATTACACATACCTTTTGCCTATAAAAACGGACTTAAAAAACTAAAAACATACCAAAAATACATTGTATTTGTGTGTTTTGCATTTATATTGTGCAGGAAACGGATATCAACAAAAAGGACAAAAACGAAGCCAAAACGGACAAAATCGAGCACGGAACAGAAAGAGCGTGAAAAAGACAAAGTCAACAAAGTCAAAAGTCAAAATCAATGACGGAGCCAAAACCAAAGAAATCTTAATGGGCCAACCCGCACCCATCTAATGGGCCGGGTCAGCCCATTAATTATTTATATACAAGACTTATAAGACTTAAGTCTTATAAAAGCCCAAAACCCTTTTATAAATCCAAATCCATACCCGGCCCAAACTAAAAGCCCAAACCAAACCATTAACACCCTTAACCCTGTTAACTCATAAACCATTTACACCTTACATCGTTAGTCCTCAAGGACTAACATTGTTAGTCCAAAAAGACTAACGATGCAAACACATTACAAAAACAGGGCAAACGCCCGTTAAATTTCTATAACAAATCCCTTCCTGCCAACACTATTCCCCCATCGTTTTCCCTACCTCGACTACTGTTCCACAAACTCTTAGCAAAATCATGACTTCCAAAGCTCAATAAATTAAACTGGACAATGCCCTTGTTTCTTCTGAGAACCGTCATGTCATTGGCAAATGAAACATGAGAATCGATCCAGGAATGAAGCCAAAGGAACCTACTTATCAAGTAGCGTTAGATGCACTTGCTCTTAATACATGCTATCTCGCATTCTTCATCACTGCCGAAGTTCTAGTCATCTATATGCATCAGTTCTGGGCTACCGTCACCAAACATAAGACATCATATCTATTCAAGATCGACAACAAGAAGTTTTATGTGAATGTCGAAGTGTTCAGAGATATTCTCAACATATGTCCAAGAATTCAGCGTCAAGAGTTTGATGAACCCCCAACTGAAGAGGAAGCTTTATCTTTTATCCTTGAACTTGGTCATTCTAGAGAAATCAAGTACATCACTGATGTTATTGTTGATCATCTACACCAACCATGGAGTACCTTTGCATAAATCATCATCAAATGTCTCTGTGGAAAGGTATCTGGTCTTGATAAGATTCGACTTTCAAGAGTTCAAATCCTATAGGGAATGTACTACAAGAAGAATCTGGACTTTGTTGCTTTAATCTGGGAGGACTTGGCTTACCAGATTGATAACATAGATTCTAAGAAGCAAGATGGTATGTGCTTAATTACACAAACCTGTTACCTATAAAAACGTGCTTAAAGGACCAAAAACATACCAAAAATACATTGTATTTGTGTGTTTTGCATTTGTATTGTGCAGGAAACGGATATCTAAGAAAAGGACAAAAACAAAGCCAAAACGACAAAACCGAGCACGGGAATGGAAAGAGCGTGAAAAGTCAAAGCCAGTCAAAGTCAACCCAAAAAGTCAACCAAGGCAAAGTCAAAAGTCAAAGACGAAGCCGGAACCGAAGAAATCTTATCAGGCCAACCCGCACTCATTTAATGGGTCGGGTCAGTCCATTAAGCTAATTTTATAAATTCTTATAAGAATTAAAAAGCCCTAAATTCTTTTATACCCGGCCCAAATCCTAAGCCCAAACCCACTTAACCAATAAACCCATTAACTCATTTACACCACAAGTCCTTAAACCTTTGCACCGTTAGTCCAAAAGGACTAACAGTGTCAGTCCAAAAGGACTAACGATGCAAACATATACCAAAAACAGGGGATTAACCCTGTTAAATATCAAAAACACTGTATATCATCCCCAAATCCCATTTCCCGCCAAATCACTCCCCCCTTCACCAGTCACTCTCACCTCGACTACAACACTTCACCCCACTCCAAACCCATCACCATCCTTTCCCTAACCCCACCTCACCATGTGCTTTAACCAGACCAACCCCACTTATGACACCTTCAGATGGTCTTGTCATGTTGGCAATCTGAGTAAAAGTTTTGGGCGCCAAAAGCTAAATTGAGGGCTGAGATTCAAGGATTGGGGACCAAGAATTATAAAGGGTCGAGATGAAGGTTTTGAGATTCCTCTCACACAAGAAACACACCTAGCAAAGACCTACAGCCTCTATTTAAAGAAGAAGCACACAAGACTGAAGGGCATTTAGTATAGACTTAATGTAGTTTTATTTTAAAATGTCATTTACTGCTTAAAACTTTATATTTATTGTACTTTCTTAAATCTTGTAACTTTTTAAAAAGATTTTATAAAATTCTGTTTGTGTTCTTTAAACTTTATGCATATTTCACTTTCCTTATACTCTGCTTTCAATCTACTTATTATTGTTTCATGATGCCTAATCAGTCTTTGTATTGCTTATTTGATTTTCCTTTAAGCCTTTCTTAATCTGTTTTTAACTTAAAATGTGTTTTACAAATTTTAAAGGGGTGTTTGGAAAACTATTTTACTTAAAGCAAAAATGAGTTTGAGTCCTTTTTGTCTTCAAAACCAACTTTGATTAACCATTTAGTAGTCTTTGGATCTATTTCCATTAGTTGTTTTAGTCTAAAATCTTATTTTAAGGTATTATGTACTCAAATGTTTGAATCTGTGTTCATTAAATTTTTAGAATTTGTCATTGTTTGATTCATGTTTTTAAATTATGTTGTGCTGCTGCTTTTATGTTCAAAATGATGGTCATGATGCACTTGTTTAAGCTTTACATTTGTGGTTTACATTTTCACTCTAATCTGCCATAGTTGTTAAAGGTTATCAGTTTGAATTCCTTTTTTTTCCTTAAATTTAGTTTAATTACACTTAGATTTAGTTGCCTAAAATGATAACACAAGTTCTTTGCAATCCAAATCCCATCTGTTTTAGCTTATTTAGGATTAGAGCTTATTTGATAAGCTGAACTTAGCATTCTAGTTTAGTTAAAATCTGTCAAAAAGCAAAAGTAGTCTAAACTGCCCATTTCACATGCCTTTATTTTGCTTATTTAGTTACCCAAATTGCATTTTTTTCTTCTTATTTTATATTTCACTATTACTAGGTTATCAGCTTTTATCTTTTTAGCCTTAAGCCTGTGCTTTAACCCCCTTGAATTAAGCTTTGAAAGTTGCTTAGTAGCCTGCACTTTATTTACCAGAATGTCATTGAATTTGCTTAATTGCTATTCTGTTACTTATTTGCTATTCCTTTATGCTTATTCCTACCCTTAGTTGCTTGTTAGGTTTAGTTAGGATTCTGTTTTAGCTTATTAGGCTTTTAAACAGCTTATTTAGTTTTAAATTTCTCAAACAGTTTAGATCTTAGACACTTTGAAAGTTTGTAAGTGAACTGAGCTTATTTTGATCTTATTCTGCCTTAGCTTATTGCATTTGCTTATTTCTAGTTTTTACTTTTTCTTATCATAGCTTATTAGGTCCGGCTAGTTAACTATCTTTGCTTATTTGCCTGTACATTGTGCTTATTAGTTAAAATAAGCCCATAGTTTAGCCCTTTTTCATTTAGTGTTAAAAAGGCTTTTCTATCAGCTTATTTGCTCATTTCTGTGCTTATTATTGCTTTTCAAAAATAATTTTTAGTTTTAAAAATGCTTATTTTCAGTTTATTAAATAAGTTTGTTTCAAAAGTTTTTCAAAAATAAAAACATTGGGGTGTAGGGGAAGTCAAGGCGTGTGCAATGCGTCGAACTGAGACCTCACACAGCACCCCAACGCTTTTACCCATTGCACCAAAACCAGGGCTTATCTGCTCATTTTTCCTTTCTCTTTATTTTTTATTATTTTTAGTGTTTTGGCTTTATACAGCCCTCCCCCCCCCCCCCCACCCCCCCCCCCCCCTGCCCCCCCCGTAGATTATTTTCAGCTTATTTATAAGCTGTTTTTCAAAACTCTTATTTTTCTTGCATTCTATATAGCTTAAAGTATTTTCCTGCATTTTTCTAGAATTTTCCCATTTAGTTTACTATTTTTTATTAATTTTTTAGATCAATTGTGGTTGTTTTTTCGATGATATAATAAATATAAAAGTTAGAAAAATATAAATTCTTTTTTGTAAAAATTTTCTTTTATCATATTTAGATCTTATGAAATAATTTATTTTGCTTTCGTAGGGCTAAAAATTTCATGTTGGATATATTAGACGGTTTTTAGATTCATAGTTTGTTTTTTGCCATTCAGTTATTATTGCCTTTTCCTTTTTAGCTTTTCTAATTCTTTATTTATGTTTCTCGTAGATTAGAATACTTTTGATTTTTTTTTGGTATATTCCCTTGCCCTTTAGTTTCCGTTGAATTAGGATTTATTTCTAATGCCGTATTTTACTTTCCCGTTGAAAAGATTAAAATTAAAAGAACAAGTAACTTTCGGATTATGCCGTGCCTTTTTATGTTTTTCCCGTAGAATTTAGAATCTAAAACCAAATCCTTCTTGTATTCAAGCATCCAAAAGTCAAACAAAAAACGTAACCGTCAATTTCACGCCTCGTTGGGAGAACGACCCGGGTGATCACTTGCCCGGAATTATTTATATCATACCCGTGAGTTTGTTGACCTTTTTCCTAAAGGGTTGACTAGGTTGACTTGCGGGGATTTTATATTTGATATTTTATTATACTATTTGATATATAATCACCCCTAAAAAGGTGATTATCATTTTGGCGCCGCTGCCGGGGAGGTGTGTTGCGACAATATCGTTACGGTTTGACGATTAGTGACTTGAAGATCCTTTCTCGTGAAGTTATTGCTTTTGAAAAAAACATATAAAATTCAAAAATATTTTTCTTTTCTTTTTAGTATATATAAAAAAATATATATAAAAACATTGTCCTAAAAAAGATTAAAATGCATCATAAACATAATACTCTCAACTTTGAGTATTATCATTAATAAGTTCCCAAACAAAAGATTAAAACTTGCCTTTGTGTCACTTGCGAGGTACGACTCACCTTTAAGAGATTAACAAACTATAAGAGGGGTATAAGGAGGGTTGTTCCGAGGAACTACGACCCGAAAAGAGAAGGTTTTTAATAGCTTCGCGCTTTCCCGCTCCTCCGCTCCTTTGTGCGTTTTTCTTTTAGAGAGCTACCGTGAAGCAAGTTGATTATTGGTTTAAGTCATTCGGTCTCATTGTTTTCTCCTCTAATAAAATGAATTGTTTAAAAAACTTAAAAATCCCAAAAATAATCTTCTTTTTCTTCTATACCATTTAATTATTTTCTTAACCCTCTCATTTTTAATTCTTAATGTCGACATTTGTCCCGATGCTGTGGGTTGTGGAGTACAACATTATTATGCGACACCCGTGTCAACGGTGTACTTGCGAGCGGTGTGGTAATGATCTTCGAGATGGATATTGCTTTCTATGTAATTCAAGGAAAGAAAATTCTTTCATTTATGATTCGAGTCCATTTTCTTTGATAATATCCCGGATTTTTCATACCACTCCTAACACATAGTAATATTCTTGTGAGTTTTGTTGGGAACGATGCTCATTATTGTTTCGATTGTCCACCTCAAGTTTGTTTATCTACAATCCTGATTTGTGGTACAAAAATATATATATCAAGACTTTATTTCCCCACAAAACTTTTCTTTCCAGTGTCAAATGATAAACCAGAATTTCTACGAACCTAATCTTTGTTATAATTCTATTTCTTCCGGTTTTGACTAGTTCCAACCCCCGCAGTTTCCCGTCATTCATCAACCTCCTCAAGAAATGAGTATCCAAGATATGGAGGATCTGAAGCAGCAGTATTTAGATAAAATGAAAACTTTAATTAATAAAAAGGATTATCGTAATGGGAAGATTGATATTGAGATTAAGGGAAATTTCAATGGAATGAGTATTGAAATTAATAAAAAGAAAAAGCTTCAGCAACTAGAGCGGGAGGCTAATATTAATACTTATCTTTCATGACATTTCAATTCTTTTTGCTACTACAATGATGATGATGATGACGAGGAGTATACTATCGCAATCATACCTGGTTTACCAACCGAGGAGCCCGATAACTCTCTAAGTATGGGGGACGAGCATCTTGACACTATTTCAGCAACGGAATCGGACGAAGTAATAAAGTCTAGTGTTGAGGACCTTGTCCTAATCCCAAGTGAGTCCGAGGGTATTTCTGACAAAATGTGTAATGTGCCTTTTGGTGATAATTCTCCGCCTCTTGACATTTCAAAAGATCAATTTGAGGATTTCTCCGATTCTAACAATGATTCCACTTCGATTGATGACGATTCTTTCTCTATTGACAACATTGATTATGTTGAGGCATCACCTCCCTATTTTGAGCTCGTAAGCTTAGAGGAGGTGAAGGATTTTCACCCGAAAGATGGAGAGCTTGAGGACGATGTACTTCGTGAAAAGTTATTAAAAATTAATCTTCTCATTGCTAAGATCGAAGCGTTAAAAGACAATCCCAATCCATCTTCTGATTTTATGACCAAGTCTCCCTCCACATCTCCTAACACTTTCCTGGAGGAGACCAACATTTCTTATAATTCTTTACCCAAGTCCGAGACTTTCTGCTTTAATTTAGAAGAGAAAAGTAGTGGCAATTCCACTTCTTATACTGATTTATCTCTTCCAGATTATGAAGCATTCTTTTGTGATAGTGAACCCGATTCGGGGGATTTCACTTTGGATTCTTTTGTGATCAAGTCTCCTATCCCCGTTGAGGATGGTGACTCCTTCTTGGAAAAATTTGAAACAACTCCCGAGCTTGAAACTTTTAAATTTGATATTGAAGAGAAGAATAGTGGCAGTACCACTATTCATGCTGATATTTCTCTTCTAGATCTTGAATGTTTCTATTTTAAGAGTGAGCCCGATCCTGGAGATTTGACTTCTATTATTAACCCCGGGATACGTGAGAACGTTTCTTCCACGAAAAATGTGAATTTACCATTCGAGAATGACCAATCTCCTCTCTTCGCTTATGTTGTATGGATCTTTCTTCCTTTTCTCACGTATCTAGTTGCTCCTCTATATCTTCTCTCCTCCGGAAATAAAGATACCATTTTTGACCCCGGCATCTCTATTTATCATTCTTTTATGCTGGGTGTATCTCATCGGAGTGGAACTTTCATGAAATTCAGTGTTTATCCAAACTACTTGAATGAAAGTCCGATGGAGATTTTATCTTCCACTTGCTTCCCCATAGACCAATGAATTCGGGGTCGAGTCAGGCTCAAGACTCAGTTAACAAAAACAAGCGCTTCGTGGGTGGCAACCTATGCTTATCCTAATATAATAGTAGTAATGAATAAGTGTGTTGTGAGGAGGCTCGCCTCTTCCTTTCTCGTGTTTTGTGTTTTGTGGTTTTTGTTGTATGTCCAGGATTGCCCGGATTTTGAAGCCTCTCATGCTCGTGGTTTTGTCCTTCGTTCACTCGAGCTTCAAATCCTCAGCTTCATTTTGGGAATCCAATATCCAAATCTTATCGACTAACGTTTATCTTTGAGCATACTTAATAAACGGCTTTAGATTTACGTAGAGACCCTTCTTAAAACATTGAGGACAATGTTCAGTTCTAGTATGGGGGAGGGATCTATCGATTTGATTTTGCCTGCAGCCGTTGTTTTCGCGTAATCCCGTTTTTACCACCAAAATACCAAAAAAATGAAAAAATTTAAAAATTTTCAAAAACAAAATAAGTGTTTTGTCACAATTTTGACTTTCCTGCTGGGTAGAATAAGAATAAATTTTAACTCGATCGAGCGTGTTGAGCTCTAGCTTGTTCCTTAACTTTTAGACTAAGCATTCGCGGATCTTTTTAGTAGAGATTTTAAATTCGCGAAGAACGAAAAATGATAGAGTTAATTATGAGTTAGATGCTAAACAAGGATTATTTGGAAATCTTACAAGCTCATGTGTGTAATTTGTGGCTTTTTCTCCCATAAGCTCCTAACCGGACTAATAATACATGCTATTTTTGAAAATTAAACTTAAATCAACAATTTTTGAAGTGTAGTCAATAACATTTTTGTCTTAGTTCTAATTTATACTTAAAATTTCTAAAAAGAAACTTTCTCTATATATCGTGGTATAAAGTTTTGATGAAAAAAAATAAAAAATAAAAAAATAAAAAAAATGATGACGTAACAATAATAATTATAAACTGTGGGCTGATAAAAGTTTACTGCCTCTTGCCGGCTCACAACCGATGTGGCAGTCTTCAAAAAAAAGCTCATAGTAAGAATATTAATCCGAGACTGATAAAAGTTTGGTGCATCTTGCTGGCTCACAACCGATGTTGCAGCCTTCAAAAAGGTCAAGGATTTCAATTGTATCATGGCAATGTTAATGATTAAGTGTAATATATGTGATTTAATAAATATAGGGAAAATCTCTTTTTCTTAAATTTAAATATGCTTTCGAACTAAGACTATTTCATTTTAAGTTGAGGTTTTCCTAAATAAGCTATGTATAAACGGGAAACCTAAGAGTTTTTGAAACCGAAGGTCCATGAGTCTCGATACTAGTCTCTGTGGGGTGTCAAAAGCCTGGTCACTTAGCCGCAAGGTTGGGATGTGCCGAGACGAAATTCGCTACATGGGATGATCTCTCCTTCAAACTCATTACTTTTGGGTGGAACGTGACGCATAGAAATTTTGCAAAATGTTTGATCTATGGTTGAAATTTGAAATTAGCACATTCACCTAAGATATAATAATTGCCAGGAGCGAAAAGTTCACAAGTTACAAGTATGAGTAGTGCTAGCATCTTAACTTATATTTAACGGTGATTTCGTTTTTATGCTTGGTTTGGAACAAGTGAAAAGTCAGGAACGATGAATTTATCCTTTTTGGGGCATTTTAGAATTGAAATGTGTCTTGTTCTATGACTCTAAAAGTTATGAAAATAACGAAAGTCAAACATGTTAGTTAGTTGCTTATTATGAAAAGTACAAAAAAAATGAGAAAAATGAAAGGTACAAAAATATGTGTGGGAATAAGTGTAAATATTCAAAAATAGTCAAAACGGGGCTTTTCAAAGCTATTGATTCTTTAATTCCCCTTGATGAACGCTTAGCTACTTTTCAAGGTAATTAGTCGAGGAGGATTGAGATTCTTGGTTTTCTTAAGTGTTTACTTATGGCATTGTGTGAGGATACAACAATAGTTTAGTATGAGGGATTTAGGTATGTGTTTAATTACACATACCTTTTGCCAATAAAAACGGACTTAAAAGACCAAAAACATAACAAAAATACATTGTATTTGTGTGTTTTGCATTTATATTGTGCAGGAAACGGATATCAACAAAAAGGACAAAAACGAAGCCAAAACGGACAAAACCGAGCACGGAATGGAAAGAGCATCAAAAAGTCAACCAAGACAAAGTCAAAGTCAAAGACGGAACCGAAAGCGAAGAAATCATAAATGGGCCAACCCGTACCCAAATTAATGGGCCGGGTCAGCCCATTAAGATATTTATACTAAGGCTTAATAAGCCTTATACGATCTAAGCCCAATTCTCATTTTGTATTAAAACATGGCCCGAAACTCCTTTTAATATAAAAGGCCCAAACTACCAAACCTGGCCCAAACACATATAACAATGTTAAGCCCAAACCCCTTTTATACCTTACACTGTTAGTCCTTAAAGGACTGTGGCTACAACAATACTATACAACTTCAGGGGCCAAACATGTCAATCTCCCACAAACTTTAACCCAGTTAAACCTAAAACCCATTTTCCCGCCCAACAACCCCATACACTATTCATGTGTCTTCTTCACCTTGACCTATGCACCCACAGACAAAAACGTCCCTCTCCCACCTTAACCCCACTTCACATGGACCAATTGCCACCTTGGCAATCCCCTATCACCCCATTCATCAATGAAAAAGACAAGAATTCAAAGGTTGTGATTGATGGACTTGGAGAGCAAGAAATATGGATGGCCAAGATTAACTTTGGGACTCTCTCACACAACTAACACACCTCTCAAATGTCTCAGTGAAGAAGCACAAGTGAAGAGACTCCAAGACCTAGAACCTTCATAGCTTTAGTATAAATAGGATTCGTGTAAGCCATTAAGGCAGTTAGTTTTTAGTTTAATTTTTAGCTTATATTAAGTTTTTAAGTTTATTGTAATTTACTTTTAAAAGTTTTGTACTTTTGTTTTTAAGTTAATGAAATTTAAGTTTTTAAGCTAAATCCTGTTTTTAAGTCATTGCAAGTTTATGTCATAATACTATTTTGATAAGCTCTCAAAAACTGTTTTTAACTTGTTACTTAAGCTGTTTACTTAAACCATATAAACTTTTCCATAGTTTATATGGTTTAAGCCATTTTTACCCAAAATCACAAAAAAAAAAACTTTGCAAGAAATTCATGGAGCATGGTGTATATTGGATGGCCATGGGTTAGAGCTTATGTGGATAAGCCATAGGAATGATTTGAAAGTGATTTGAGATGTTTTAAGCTCTTAACAAAGCCTTGGACCCTTGTAAGTTTACTTTTTCAAGTTTTGCTTATTTTTAAGCATTTGCCTAATTCTGCTTATTTAATGCTTAATGTTCTGTTTTAATTGCTCATTTGTTCTTGTTTTGACTTATGCTTAATCTGTTTTTGGGTTTTGTTAAGTTTTAGAATATGTTTTTAAGTGAAAAGTTTTTTTAATGTTTTTAAGGGGGTGTTTGGCAATCAGTACTAACCTCATGGTTAGTACTGTTTGACCTTGCTTATTTCTTAAAACCACTTTTGGTTCTCTTAAAATCAGTTTTTAAGCAAGTTTAGTAAAGTTTTAATCAAGTTT
>BQNB010007870.1:6413-27989 GCA_026074375.1 Tanacetum coccineum | reverse complement strand
TGAAATTGACTTAACTTGATCTCTTGTATTTGCTTCAGTGGAGCTAGGTAGACATCCAAATCCGTACCTGGCTCATTTTCCTGATTTGGATTTCTAAAGTTTTAATAGATGCTCCTTGGTTTCGAATGGCAGCATCCTTCGAAGCTCGGATTTCTTTAATAAAATTAGAGTTTTCTTTGTGTCTCTTTGCCAATTCACTCATAAACTTGCTCAGGGTATCTTCCATAGATTGCCTTTATTCTTGGTACGAAGGATTCACATTGTTCATTTGATAGAATCCCGGAGTTGCTGCTCTATATCCCCCTCCTTGAAAAGGTTCACCAAATTGTGTGTAGTAAGCTTTTTCTAGGGTTTTGCCTTCTTCTTTTAGTGGGCAATCTTTAGTGTAATGGGGTCCTTTGCATTTTTCACATCCTACTTGAGCAACATAAACTTTTTCATTTACCTTTTTTATTTCTCTTCCAAGGTTGTTCAGTTGTGCGTGTATTGATGCTAATCCATCAGAAGTTTTAGTACTTCTGACTCTTAATGTTCCATTGTGCCATTTTTGAGAGTATTCAGCCATTTCTTAGATGGCTGTTTTTGCGTCAACATCAGTCTTTGATGGTATGACACCTCTTGAATCAAGAATTTGTCGAGTTAGAACATCCAATCATTATAGAACAAGACTACCTCCTGTATCTCCATTAAATAGTGTTGAGGACACTTCATCAAGAGCTCTTTAAATCGTTCCTAAGATTGATAGAGGTTTTCGTCCGGATCTTATTGAAAGTTGTTGATTTCCTCCATTTTCTTTGCAGTACGAGCAGGTGGGAAATATTTTCTTAGAAACTTAGTCTTCAGATCTTCCTAGGTTTTAATCAAACCAGTTGGTTTGTTTCTTAGCCATCGACTTGCGGCTCCGATAAGGGACATAAGGAATGCTCTAAGCATCACTTGGTCCATAGTAATATTTGGAATGTAGAATAAATCCACGATCTCAAGAACTTTCTCAATGTGTTCATTCACATCTTTATGATCCGAACCGATGAAGGTGTTAATTTGTAGTTCCTTGAGAAATTGGCCTTTTAGTTCAAAGTTATCCTTGCCTTCAATTTTGGGCCTAACAACCCCCGTCCATAGTCAACTCGGGTATTGCTCATGTACTGTTCCATAGTTTCCCCCATTGTTTATGCTTCTTCTTCCTTCGAGTTTTCTTGGTCAAAAAATAAATTGAAATCAGGCGATCTCAACTCGTCAAGACTTAATGTCTCAAAGTGTCTCCTAGATGATCGAAATTCTCATTCCGGATCTTTGTAAGGTGTAAATAGTTTGTTTGTTAAACTCCTTGTCATGCACTACCTGTAACAAGGGATAAACAATCAGTAAGATTTGCTCTAAAGAAAGATAGAAAAAAATTTAGCATGAAAATCAAATATGAAAACTAAGGTTCTGATTCTGTTCTAGATGATCGATACGCCATATCCAATGGAAGTGGATACGCCGTATTAATAAGTTTAATGAATACGTTGTATTAGACAGAAAGTTGGATACGCCGTATCCAATGTAAGTAGGTACGCCGTATTCTGTTATTGACCAGAACAGTGTATTAGCATAACAATTAAATTAAACACACAAATATACAAACAAACAATTAAACTAACAAATATACAAAATATACAGAATATACAAGAATATACACTAATATAATTAACACTACTCCTAAAGGTTAGATCTAATCTAATGTTAAAAATCAAAACATAAAATAAAAATCAAGATTAATTTTCACTCCCCGGCAGTGGCGCCAAAAACTTGATGTTTCGTTGTGTGGTGTTTATTTATGATAGTTCAAGTTTTAAATTTATATTTTTTGCTGACAAACAATAAACAACACTTTAACAGGATAGTTGTACCCGATTGGGTAGTAGTATTCGTGGTAAGTAGGATGTCAAACACTTTGGAGTTAAGTTAAATAAATCAATTTACTTAATATCTTGGTTATCTAATCTATGTTAATTCTATTCTATTCTAATCCTATGTTAAACCTATGTCAGTCCTAATCCTTAATTCTAACGGGTAAAAGGGGGGTTTCAGCCTCAGAGACTGGCACGGTTTTGTTGTGACCTATAATCAATCCAAGTTACTTTAACCCCACCATAAGCAAATAAACAGAATATAAGAAGCGTCGAGCCAAATATAATAAAATTGTATAACCATTATTAAACCGATTTAGAATGATGGTTTGTTATTTAGTGCAAAAGATTTCTTCTCCTCGAGGCTGCATAGATCATATCTTTAGACTTAGTCTTTTAACATCACCCTAAGGTACCTAGACACATTAATTATGACACAATTAAAGCATCCGCATATAGAATCCTTATTTTATGTTGATTATAAATATACTAAGGTGATAAAAGCAATGGTTATCTTGTTAACCTAGCTACACAGAGACTTACCCACTAACCTGCATCATGGCAATTTTATACACTAGTTAGTCCACATGATCCAAAAACTAACCAAATGGAATAGAATTTTATTTGTTTAATTATCTAGTTTACCTACTATACAACACGATCAATAAACCAATGGTAAGATCCAATAACTAGTTAAGCCGAGCGTATCCTAGACATAGATTAGAAGGACAATATTTGTGATCATATGATTTTTTATGATGTATAAATTACTAATATTGAGAGCGAATCCCAGACTCTAGATTTACTTGGTCCCATATCACTAGAATCCAGTAGAATGATAGGTCGCATACAAAGCGCGTAAACAGTATAAATTGAAAAACATAAACAATTATACAGCGATAATTCAAGAAATCGCGATAAACAATTACCAAACATTCAGATCTTCAAAATAATGGCTAAATACCGAATGGAATTACCTTCAAAAAACGACATGTATAAAAACAAGAGTAATAATAGCCAATGTAACTAAACTACCCGATTAACGAATATACCAAAAACATGAATGATTCAAAATATATGAATGACAGAACTTGACTACTATGGAAATTGAGAACGTGCTCGACCTCTATTGCTCTTTTTTCCACCTCCTCTTAAAATCGACTTTTTAAGGTTTTAGGTATCGAGAATATGATTTAGCACACTTAAAACTTGTTTTTGAGTTTGTATTTATAGGGTCTGGAGTCGGTCCTTCGATACGGCTTATCCAACGGTTGGATATGACGATCAAGCTTTCTTGGGAGTATCGACCAACGCTAGATAACTTCCAAATATAATATTACTTTTTCTCGATAGTGACGTATAGACTTCTTCTGGATACAACGGCGTATAGAGCTATTCATTCTCGTGGTCCTTGTGAGTGCAGGTACGGATACGCCGTATCTTCCTTGATGGATACGGCGTATTCAGAGTCAGTTTCTTCAAATGTCTTCGTTTAAGCTCCAGAAAAATGAAAATGTCGAGCCTTTTGCTAACTTCACTAAGTACACACTCCATAGTTACATACAATCTTAAATATAAACATAAGACAAACAATTCCTTGCAATAACTGTACCAAATGGGTTAAAAACATGTGATAAAATAATGATATAAAAAGACGAAATTTTAAGCATCAGGCATCTGAATATTATCTCAAATAAACTTTGATTATAATCATTTCTCTGCCAACAAGGTCTCGTCCGAGGCTATCCAAAACTATATTAAAAGAAGGAAACACTGTCTCTGCCTGTGGCTCTTGGTAAAAAGCAAGAACACCCTAACAATACCCAAACTGAAACTTCATTCAAGAAAAACTCTGAATGGTTGCATATGGATCTTTTGCGGGCCAATGAGGATTCAAAGTATCAATGGGAGAAAATATATACTGGTTATCATTGATGTTTATTCTTGGTTTACATGGGTGAAATTTCTTTGATTAAAGGATGAAGTTCCAGAGTTCGTGATTAAATTCCTTAAAATGATTCAAGTTTGTTTGAATGAAATTATTCGTAACATCAAGACTGATAATGGCACTCAATTTGTCAATCAAACACTGTATCAGAATCTCATATCAAACATCCGTGCCGCGCACTCCACAACAGAAAGACGTTGTCGTACTTTATTGGAAGCTGCTCCAACCAAGTTGATCTTTTCAAAGGCTCTGTTATTTCTTTGGGCAGAAGTAGTTGCAACATCTTGCTATACTCAAAACTGATCATTAATCTAAAAACGTCAAAACAAAACACCGTATGAACTTCTCCATGATAGAAAACCTGACTTATCTTTATCTTCATGTCCTTTCGAGCTCCAATGTTATCCCACAAATGGACATTGAAGAACCTTGGTTAAGTAAAACCTAAGCAAAAAGGAATCTTTATTGGCTACGCTCTTTCAAAAAAACATTTCGAATCAACAACAAAAGGACGCGTTTTATCATTGAAACTATTCATTTTGATTTTGATGAGTTGATAGCAATGGCTTCTGAATAATTTAGTTCATGACCCGGGCCTAAACTTTTGACTCCTAGAAAAATCAGTTCAGGACTCGTACAAAAACAATCCTTCTCCAACACTGTATTCACACAACAAAGAACAATGTGAAATATTGGTTTCATCACACTGTTTGATGAGTACCTTAATCCTCCCACCAACGTGTTATCTTAATGTTCCCTTATTCATTGCTCTAGAACTCGTTGTTTCAACCTGTACACCTTCCTCAACTACAATTGATCAAGATGCACCATTTACAAGTACCTCTCAAACAACTCAAGAAACACCTTCTACAGTTATTCGTCTCAGTGTTTGATGTGAGGGGTGGTGAACTATCCACCATGAAGGTTTTACAACCCCTAGCAGTGTACCCTAATCGTTGTAGAGTAGTAATAGAAAATAATGGGGGTATTAACGTTCTAAAATATGGGAAATAGGTAGGGAAGCTGGATCACCGGTCTAACAAATGCTAGAGGTTGAAAGAAGATTAATATATTGTATTTTATATTTTATGAAAGCTAAGAAAATCTATGGTTTGAGATGATGGGTTTGTTTAACAAATGTACTAAACTACAATAACTAATCTACATGGATGATACTTATATGAAAAAAAATTAGGTATTACCTTAAGCATGTCATTAACAAATCCAATGCTTAACCTAATCTTGTTGCATTGTCATGCTTGTGATGAACTGTGAAGTATTTTCCTAGTCAATGATGCGGTTACGTCACGTGGTGTATAATTAGTAAGTATCAGGTTTTACATTAAAATTATCAGAACACCAAGAGCGCAACACTTTAGAAACGGGCAGTTACCCGTCAAGATGAGCTTCTCGTAAGTAGGTGGTTCGAACACTAAGATGAGAGAGTTGAACCAAAAATTCTTATTAGTAATATTAAAATTACTAGATTAGTCTAATTACTGGTTAAACCTATGCTATACATATTTACTATAGGTAAACGGGGGTTTTCCACTAAGAGACTGGCATAGGTTTGGTGGTGACAAAGATTAATTCAAAACACAATAAACACTAAAGCAAATGTTCACAAGATAAAGAAACGGCAGCAAGCAAATAATAGAAACCTGTATTAACCATGTTAAAACCGATAAATGACGATTTGGTTGTTTAGATGCAAAGGCAACAATTTCTAGGCGACTGAAGACTTATGCGGTTCTTCTTCCTAAGACCTAGATACGAACAATCCTGTCACGATTAACGCATCCGCATAAAGCATCCATTAGTCTAATTATAATTTATCATAGAGAATTAAAGCAGTGGTGATCCTGTTAATACCCTAGCTCATCGGGACTTTACCCACTTATTGCTTAATGTTGTCTTATACACTGGTAGTCCACCACCTAAATCAATTACCAATTAATTAAGAACAATACTGGTTGAACAATTGTCGGGTCAACTGTCGGTCCAACTAAGCTCATAATCAAAGGGTAAGGACAGGGTGTCATTTGTGATCCTATTGGTCCGGGCATACAAGGCAAGAACTATGAGATCTATCCTGGCAAGCTAGATACATGGTTAAAAGTATCACTAAGGACCCGTATGAATGATAGGTCGCAAGTACAGCACAAAAACAAGGTAATAGAATGCGATAAATATAATAAAATAACAATGATAAATTAAGCAAGCAATAACAATAAACCAAAAATTATAACCTTCATATCCATGGCAAAAACTCGAGGGAAATAAGCCCACATATCATTGTCATTTTTACAAAGTAATCAACAATTAGAACCAGAATGAGTAATAAAGAAAGAATACACAGGTCTCTTAGGAAATATGGTTAAATGCTTGACCTTAGCATGCTTATTAACTCTTGAAAATTCGGACATTACAGTGTATGATATAGAGAATATAATTTTTTAGCACATTAAACTCATTTTGAGCCTCATAGTTATAGTGTCCTAAAAAAATGCCCATGATACGTCGTATGGAGATGGTGCATACGGCAAAAGGTTTAATTTCCTTGAGTTCGCGATAATGAACAAATCAATTCAACATTAAATGCAATCAATCATTATTAACTATAAATCTTTGACTGATGACCACAGTGCAATATGGCGTATAGGTGATATATGGATACACCGGATCGGAAATTGATCAT
This sequence comes from Tanacetum coccineum, assembly GCA_026074375.1. Classification (NCBI taxonomy): domain Eukaryota; kingdom Viridiplantae; phylum Streptophyta; class Magnoliopsida; order Asterales; family Asteraceae; genus Tanacetum; species Tanacetum coccineum. The sequence goes on along the minus strand of BQNB010007870.1, from coordinate 21,451 downwards.
TAAACGCTTAATTTTGTGATGGAGCAGGCGCGTGTCAAAAACGCGTATCTTCATTGCTGGATATGCGTATAGTAGCCAGATACAGTTTTCTCAAATGTCTTCTTTTAGCTACCAGAATTGCCCTTATAGCTTCGTCCTTCACTGATTACTTCCATATTATGCAATCAGAAACTTTAAGCAATTAAGTACCAATAACTAGCAATAATATGTATAAAAGTGGGTACAAATGTAACAGGATTATTGATGGTAAAATGTGACGTTATTTGATGATATCAAAATATCCCCCCACTTGAATCCTATTTGTCCTCAAGTAGACTTTAGAAAGGTTTTTGAAAATGTATCCCAACCGAGGTTAAGGATTTTTCCGTTAAGCACTTTTTTCGTTCTAACCACCTGTACAAAACCAAGCTCCTCATGAAATATGGAATGAAAACACTCAGATCACTCAACTAATCTAGGGTGTAACATTTAAGTGGTACGCTCATATTGCATCGTATCCAAGAAAAGCATCGTATCATAGTCTTTGCAAGGTACACATCCCACCTCAAAGCTAAGGAGAAACAAGTCAAAAGGTAAATTGGTAATTTAAAAATAGCTCATTTAAATCATTCTTTTTAGAAATGATACTAATATAATGTGTATTAGCTTATGACTTTCACCGAAGGTCGTCGTCCAACAAGGAAGCTGAGACACAAATACACGACCATAACGACAGAATAGACATCCATGCTCGTACACATCCTCATTCGAGTAGATACTAAGGTTAGTTATTAGGAAAGGGAAGTAAAATGGTTTTTAAATAAAATAATAACAAAACAAATATAATAAAGCCTAACAAATATGTGTGAAGATGTGCTAGTAACCATTCCCTGACCGTTCCATGACAAATGACTCGAACAATAAATATAACGCCTTGATCATAGAAATGAACAATGACAACCTAAGTTGCGTTTCCCATAACGGTCAACTTCCTTACTTCCCGAATCTTACAGACTTTACAAAAATAAGTGGTGACATCGCCACTTGATTACAATAACTTATACATCGTTTAATTTTGCATGTACTACGATAAAAAAAAAAAATTAAAAAGAAGAATAATAATCCTTATCAAATGAATTCTTTGGTAAAATTCTGTCTTTTAACCGACCATTTTCTTCCTTTTCTCTTTTTTTTTGAAACAATACATCAATAAATCTCAGAGTAAATTACCGTCTTCACCTATCATCATTCAATCCGGCTAATTTTTAGACCTATGATAACTTTTCTTCTTCGAACATAACATTTAATTACGAAAGTAGCAATACACACGAGCTACATAATATTCCCATTGCATTGTGTAATTTTCCCAACCATTACAGAGAGATAGAGAAATTTCACTTTGACATAGGAACTACAAGACTTTACACGAAAGCAACTAGTCAACATTGATTAAAAATAGGCTTTAATCTACACGTTAGTTCTAGTGTGTAAAGGTGAAACGAAATGGATTTTATTGGTGTGGAAAAAAGAAAGAAAGACTCAGCAGTTTGTTCTAGGGGCATATCTATAACACTACAAAGTGAGAGTAATCAAAAGGTTTACACGGGGGTTAACAAACCAGTATAGTTAGTTAATATAACAACATGTAGGCTTTTTGGTTTAATCCTAGAAATCTACCAGTCAAGCATGTTACTCCATCTAAATCCATAGTACTCATCATTGAGGTCTTGAGTGATATACCAGGCCAAGTTCTAAAGTCTACTACATCACCGGCTCACTCATATTTTTGTGGAATTCTTAGTAAGCAATTTGGAAACGGATAGGCTTAATTCTCACAAATAGACATTAAGGGTTAAAGTGTGCGAGGTAATGTAACTAGTGATTTTTCACAAAAAGTATGCTAATTTTTTTTTATAAATTTGATCCATTTTTAAGCACTTTCAAGCATATTTGTGAAAATAAGGACAAGTACGTTCTAATTCTCCATCTCCCCCACTTAAATTATACAACGTCCTCGTTGTATATAAAACATTTTAACTAATATAGGAAAAACATAATTAGAACGGTGAAACCAACCTGATATTGCTCTGGGATTGTTCTCGTCTTTGATTATTTTGAGCAAAAAACGGATTGACGAGGCTTCGATTGCCCATGAGAGTTCACACGTGCATTTCAATTATACCATAAGTCGAATCCGTATTTCATCAAGGTTCCTGCATTAAATTTAGAGGACAATTTTTAGCAATTTGTACTTTCGCTATCCTATAATACAGGCAAACAATTAAACACACAACTGTACAGGTTACAATACACCGTATCCCAAACCCTAGGATACGCCATATGTAAACCTGTGAAAACAATTTAAATGCTAGAAATTAAATACTAAAATTTAAAAGGACTGATAACGTCCAGACATGCATACGCCATATCCTAAGAGGTTCGATACGTCGTATGCCATGTCTGGGAAGACAGACTCAACAATAAATTAAATTTCACAAGCACTTAAATGCGACAAACAATTTAAAACAGCTTGGGATTTCTCCCGGGGAATCACTTTGTTTCACCTGGATCGTTTTAAAGTACGACCTTTTCACATAACACTTACCCCGTCAAGTAATGGTTTTGGATTTCAGAAACCTGTTACAGCAATTAATGAGTCGTGTATTGCTAAACTTACTACATCTTTGTTTCTATCCACTACAAAGATAAAGCCACAAAATCATATCATAATATATCAAAAGGATAATGGTGGTCAAAGTTTTAGATGTCAAGTCTATGTACAGAATAAGTCCACAAAATACATGATAATAATCAAAAGAGTAAAGGTAAGAGATCAAGGATCAGGCTGGTCATCTACATGAGGGGCAGCTGAGGTGCTGGCATCGCCTGTCCTGGGTCTGACAATGGCCGTCTGGTAGGGCATCCACAGCTCCCGACAAGGAGCCTGTTGAATGCCTTTGATAAGTACGGCCACTGCGGTCCATTCAGATGTTGTCATACAACTAAACATCCAGGTGGATACTCTAGTCTGCTTGGTATAAAGCTCTCAACAACATCCTCGTAAACCAAACACGCTCTGCCGCAGCTCTCGTACCTCCTCCTCGATCCTTTGTGCTAAATTCTAAGTTTGAGGAGCGGGTGGAGGTGGCTAGGGTCCTTGTATAGGTGTTGGAATATCCTGAGTAACCTCCTCGACTGCCGAACCACCCTCATCGCCCTCATGGGCACCAACCGCAACAGCCTGCTGCCTCTCTGGTCCTGAGGCTACCCAAGTCCATGTATCACCGTATCGCGTGCATATGTTGGATCGCTCCTCAAGCTCATTCAAATCAAACAACGGAGCTCATAGGTAAACCCACATGTAATGCTACTTATACTAAGAATTTCTAAGTCTTAAGTCTTCAAGTGTGATTCTTCACTGAGACATTTGAGCACTTGTGTTGCTTGTGTGAGTGGGTCCCAAAAGTTATCTTAGCCGTCCAAAAATTTTGTTCACCAAGGTCTATCATCATAGCCCTTCATCTTGTTTAACAATTCATCATCCAATGAAAATTTAGGGGATTGCCAAGGTGGAAAATGCCCATGTGAGGTAGGGTTGAGTTAGGATGTGACTTTGGTTTGTTTGTATGCAGGGGAGAGGCCGAGGGATAGTGACACATGAATAGTACCAATGAGGGTTTTGCGAGAAAGAGTTTTGGTTTGTTTAACTAGGTAAAATTTTTGGGATTTGACAGTTTAAGTCCCTCATTTTGTATGTTGTAATTGCAACCATCGTCCTTGTGGTGTAATAAGTTTTAAGGGGTTGGCAGGTTTAGTCCTTCAAGGAGTATAGTGTGTTTACACCCACAGTCCCTTAAGGACTAACAGAGTTAAAAGTTAAAGGGTTTGTTGGGCCAACGGTTTTTGTTTGGGCCAGGATGGGCCCGCTATGTTTATGAATGGATTTGGACTTTTAAAATGTATAAGGCTTATATCATGGGCTTTTTTCTTGAATATAAAAGCATAATGGGCTAATCCGGCCTATTAACTTGGGTACGGGTTGGCCCATTTATGATTTCTTCGCTTTCGGCTTCGTCTTTGACTTTGACTTTGTCTTTGTTGAGTTTTGACTTTTGTTGACTTTGACTTTGTTGACTTTTTCACTCTCTTTCCGTTCTGTGCTCGGTTTTGTCTGTTTTGCTTCATTTTTGTCCTTTTTGTTAATATCCGTTTCCTGCACAATATAAATGCAAAACACACAAATACAATGTATTTTTGGTATGTTTTTAGTCTTTTAAGTTCGTTTTTATAGGCAAAGGGTATGTGTAATTAAACACATACCAAGGGGTTTATCCTAGTGCCTCTTATCATTTTGAAAATCTTAATCACACGAATGCGATCTCACTAGCAGTCTTTGTATGCATCACTAAAACAAGTTCTAGAATTTAATATACTACCGGTACACTCTCATAATTTTAACCGATACCAATGCTCTAGAAAAAGCGACAAAACCACTGATAACGCCTAAATTATACATGTTTTCGGTGGCGTTATTTATATATATTTTATCATTTCTCGTGAACTTTTGATAGTCAATAGCATGAAATACTTGCAGGTTCACTTGAAGACATCCCGAGCTCAAATAAAGCAAAGATCAAGTACTTATACACTTCGGAAAGCAAGATACAAGAAAAGATAAAATCTCAAGCTAAAAAATGCAAATGTGCGCCGCACTTATCCTTTGTGCGCCGCATTTCTCCCCAAAGTCAAAAGAATTAAAAGCCCGGTCAAAATAGTGCATTAACACCCTAAGTACTCCGCACTTACAAAATTGTGCGCCGCACTTCTACCAAAAAATCAGCCTATAAATAGAGCCAAAATTCTCACACATTTCATCAACTCATTCTCACACACTCCTCTCATCTCACACACTATCCCTTTTCCTTAAAATATCCTAAACCTCCCTAACCTTTTCATAAGCCATAAAAACCATACCTTTTGAAGATTCAAGATCAAATCTAGAAGAACGAGGAAGAGTAATACCATAATTATAAAAATAAAAGGGTGTATTTAGATTCCATACTTGTTACGGGAAAGTTTTGATCCATACTCTTACTCGGTTACGGTATGTTTCTTGTTTATCAATTTAATCTTGTTATGAACTTCATAGCCATGTGAGGCTAAATCTCTCATGACTACTCAGAGAAAATAATATAACGAATAAGCATTTGGTATAATTACGATCTTGTTAATCTTAAGCTTTTGTTATAATCCTATTGTGTCTGATTTTGTCAACTTTGATTATTAACTTTGATTGTATACTCACACCGATATAGGTCGAAAGACCCGTTGTGATCTATATAGTTTTAAAGGTTTGTCTATGATCTTTATCATCTGTGATGAGAAATCCACTTACGTTATTTGATAAACAAAAAGAGATTTTACGTAATAGTAACTGGATTATTTGAGTGACACATCTGATCGAGTTAGCTAAACATAAGTCTTAAGTTAAACAAGTTAATTTGTGAAAACATTTTCTGACAAGAAAATACTTTTTATAAATTAAAGTCCTAAGTCTAAGATTGTAACTATTACCATTGCTTATGAATTATATGAAATTATCCGAGTAGTCATATTTCTCACATTTGTTAAAGTTTATTTTTCAGCTGATTATTCGACACTATGCAAATCCCTGTGGACGACCTAGCCTTTCCTAAAGATTATATTACAAATATGGGTTATACTTTTACCCGTGTGTTTCCCTATAATAGAATTGGTATTTTCAGTCATTATAAATTTAAAGCTTTTGAAACACATCAAAGTTTTTTGCGTCGCTGCCGGGGATTTCAAAGCTGTTTTGTAATCAAATCTTTTAAAAATAATTTTTAACATTTCCTCTTTTAAAAAATCGCCATATAATTTTCTGGCAAACTGACCTAGACAAATTCTCCTTTGGATGCATACATGTACTTCTAACTCTGAACTTGTTGAACCATTACCTGAACCTGAACGTACTCTGAATCGAAGACTTCGTTGACGAAACAAAAGAGTTCCCTTCGATCCAAGAAACAATCCACCTCAACACCCAAGAGTTGTCTATCCGTCAATTCTCGACATCAATTACTTCCGTCACTTTCTCATTACCCTTAAAAATCCAAATCCTATGGATGATGAACCCATGTGGGCTGCCGACCGTGTTGTTGCTCTGAATCCCGGTTCGGCAATCACCATTCCTGAAATCGCAAACGAATTTGCCATTAAAGGTAACCACTTAACTCTCATCAAGGGAAACCAATTTGATGGTTGAACCAAAACCGATCCTCATAAACACATTCACAAATTCCTCAGAATATGTAATATGTTTAAATATAGAGACACCGAGAATGAAGCTGTCCGCCTAATGATGTTTCCCCTATCACTCACTGGAGAAGCAAAAACATGGCTGGACGAACTCAACGAAGGAACTATCAAAACATGGGATGAACTACGAACTTCTTTCATTAGCTGATTCTTTCCCCCCAGCTCTTTTCGAAAGACTCCTCAGAGAAATCCGTGCCTTTTGCCAACATGAAAATGAATCTCTAACCGATGCTTGGCTTTGTATGAAGGAAATGCTCAGAAATTGTCATGGTCATAATCTGTCCAAAGGCATTATCAATTTTTTTACCATAGTCTCAATGAAATAACCCAATAAGTTCTAAATGCCGCAGCTGGTGGTATTTTCCTCTATAAAACCCCGAATCAAGCTTATCAGCTTCTCGAAGACAAAGTCTTGCTCAAGCTCGATTGGGCTAAAAATAAAAAAACCAAATTATCTCTTAAGAAAACCGTTGCTTTCGCCACTAAAGGTCCGTCACTGACAAAATTATGGCTCGAATGGATGCCATGACCATGAAAATGGATGCTCGGTATAAAGACTTTCAATCTCGCTCAAAACAACCAAACCTTGACGATGATGACATACCCATGTCACGTGTAGAAGAAGCCAAATTCATGAAAACATTTCGTTGTACTCGTTTTGACAATGATTATCGCGACCGTGATTTCAACCGCAATAACTGCCGTTCAATCGCAAGAAACGATTATAACCGAGACAACTATTAATCTCACTCTGATGATAAACCCGACCTTCAAAAGCAACTTAGCAATTTCATCAAAGCTTAACACTCAACCAATTCTTTTGTCAAAGACACTTTTATGGATCTAAAAAACAAACTCGAAACAACAACCAAAAATCATCAAGCGTCAATTTAAAATCTTGAACCTAAATTCAACAGATTTGCTGACAAGCAATCTGGTCGACCTTTTGGATCTCTTCCTGGTAACACTCAACCTAACCTAAAAGGTAGTTCATCAAAACCTTACCAACCACCACAAGCCTCAAACGAACATGTGAATGCCATATCTAAACGAAGTGGTAAATCCTATGACCCAACAGTCAACCCAAATAATCAACAAAACGATTCTGAAACCCCTATCAACTTTGATAGCAATGATGAAGACGATGAACCTACATGATGCGGTCGTCGTAGGACTTCTACACGAAGTTTTACAACTCCCTAGACAGAGTACCTAACCGTTGTAGTAGTAGTATAGGCAAGACTCGGGGGTTGTTATAGTTCTCTAGGGAAATAGGTTGGGAAGGCTTGATCACGGTCCAACAAAATTCTAGGGGTTGAGAGAAGATTATTTTTGTGTTTTATATTTTATAGAAAGCAAGTAAATCTATGGTTTGGGAGGTTGGTATGTTTAACTATTAATTAAACTAATATCTAATCTACTAGTGATAACTTTATGATAATTAAATATGTTTACTTAATCATGCACTACTTATCAGATTGCTTCTCCTAATCCTGTTGCCTTGTCACACTTGTGATGATTTGTGTAAGTATTTCCTAGGTCATGAACGGATTACACGAACCCGCCATCTATTTAATATTTTGTTAGAGCAACGCACAATTAAGGTAGTATGAAGACTATTACAAGGCCATTAAGAGTATATTAAATGCGTGTGAAATACCTTACGAGGGATCAACCATATAAGGGGGTTAGGTAGTATGAAGACTGTTACCCGGTGGTATCCTTTCTACGCACTCGTGTTTCCCTAGACATGTCTACAACAATACAGACAAAAGCCGATTTTGTAAAGCCTAACGCGAACATTCATCAACAAGAAGCAACAGTAATAGGATCTACAATCTGACTTTTATGCAATCATAAGCAAATACAAAGGATGGTTTAGCCTAGCATGTTGAGGATAAAGCAAGAACATAGATCAATCACACAACACATAGACATATTGAATGATTAATGAATAACACTCTTACTCGATTAAAACATGAATTGAAGGTAGTTACAATAGGGTTTGAGGCCCTAAAAACAACCTTTAAAGCTGCTACAAAGACTAGATTTCATCTCCCTAATGTTATACAAAGTTACATACTGAAAACCCTAAAATTGATTTTGTATATATAGAGATATCGCTGCGACAGCGTCGTGTTGAAGTCCTGACGCCATCGCTACGTGGATGATTCTAGATCCTCATTAAGTCGGCCACGTCCTAACGTCGTCGCTAGATCTCTGACGTCGTCACCAGATAGATCACGACGACGTCGCTTTATGCCTGCGACGCCATCTCCATGATCTATATATAATACTTCTTCATGGAATTGGTGTAGGTTCATAATCTTTTCTGTTTCTTCTCCAAATGAGCTCAAGTCACTTATATTTCCTCCAAATGCCATCCAAGTGCTAAAAACCTATAAACAAACAATTAAGCACTTAATCTATGCATATTTGCATGATTTAGGGGGTTAAATGACCCCAAAATAGTGTATAAAATGACACCTCATCAAATACCCCTACACTTAAGATTTTCTTGTCCTCAAGCAAATGGGTTTTTCTACCTAGACAATAACAATATGAGGGTTATTTAACCTACTCTTTAAAACTAGTTTACAACACAACCTTCTAGACCTCGTAATTAAAACCACGGAAAGTATATACTAGCACCTCACATAAGTGTTTGGGATTCTCTCTTTCACTCGTGTGTATAATAAATTATAACATAATGGGGAAACGGAAAATCAACACTCATTACCTGTCATAGCTTATAAATTACCATAGGCTTGGTAAAGGATCAAACCTCCACCGCTAGGCGCAAGCATTATTCATTACTATCCAAGAGGTCTTTTAAAGGGTTGTGGGGTGTAGGTGTAAGATAACATTAATGGAAACGGAATCGGATAGGATACATTTGGGTGGTGACTTTGGGTGAATTTGGAGTGGATGGGTTAGCTAATTATTTATAAGAATACATGTTGGTTTGGTTGGTAAGCCAAAGACTCGGACGAAGATATACAAACTCTACACAACTCTACATCAATCTCTTTCTTTTTCTTTTTTTGACTCTAATATAAACATAGACATAAGCAAATGGCAGCCCGTACATTTTTTTTCTTATATATATATATATATATATATATATATATATATATATATATATATATATATATCGATTCTTTTCTTTTCTTTTTCTCATTTTTTTCGTACACTTTTTCCCTGCCATTTCTTAAACATATAATACATCATGGGGGTTTATAGAGACACCCCTACACTTGAACTTTTAGATACTCGATTATTTACAATCTAACTAATGACCCGCTTTGAGGTGGATCAAAATAATATAAAGCTTATTGAGCTCTATTGGGGGTAATAAATTACTTCTTCTCCAATTCTTCATAAGATAAATACTACCATGAATCCCTATCATCCTAAAACTGTTTTTACAAGGATAAGGACTTAGCAACAGTGTACTCAAATAATTAACTTAGGTTAAAACTCTTAGCCTTAAAATATGGTGACATATCCGGAATTATATTAGTTCATTTATAGTGTGACACGTAGGGACTAATATTGACTAGTTAAGATAGTTGTGTGTCACTGGGACTATAAATACCCCCTCCATACTTCCATGGAGGGGAGAGGATTCATTTTGTAAAGTGTGTGTGTTCTTGACTTTCTCTTTCTAGACACACACATCTTCTCTCTATACTTTTTCTCTCATCAATAATATGGCTAAACATTTATTTTATCCTCCTCGACCTTCGGATCATTGTCTCTTGTTAGTGATATCTTATTACTTACAATTAGCATTAGAGCTGCAGGGGTGTATTGTATCATGTGTTTGTTGTTCATGTTTCTGTATTGTTCATACTCGGTCAGTGTTCATACTCGGTACTCTTCATACTCGGTACTGTTCATACTCGGTACTGTTCATTTACTATTTATAATAGTTTCTTTTTTGTGGATTAAGTGTTCTTCTTCTCCTAAGAATCAACCACGAAATTGATTTATTGCTGTTGTTATAACTTGTGTCATTTCTGGGTTCAAATCTGTTGCTTTTATGCTTAAAAGACAAATGTTTTGAAGAAACAAATCTGGGTTGAATATTTCTTTTCTCGGTGGCAGTTTGAACAATAAGAAAAAAACCAACAGATCCATGTTCTAAGGAAAAAGTACAAGTACATTTTTGTCTTATACCGGGTGATTTATACATGTTTTGAACATGGGGCGATCTATACCGTTTTGATTAGGAGATTTATACGCCATGACTCAGACTGAGTCAACTCGATAATTACCGAGTTGACTGAGTCGACTCAACCGAGTCATGACCGAGTCAAGGTCGAAAGATAACAGAGTGACAAACTCGATTATAACAAACCCATATCAACTACAAACCACATCAACCAATAACTCATAACAACATCAACAATATTACAACAATCCAATCTAATCCTACAAATCCCTTCATCACATATCTAACCCAATATCACTCATCTCCATCCTCTTCCAACATCACACGACATGAAACATAATTAAACGAATGATCTCAGGTTTATGTTAGTGTTTTTAAATTAATATGAAAGACCTCTAAAGATCAAAAAACACGAAATTAAATCATCATTGATTTGTCAAGGGGTAAAACCCTCATTTAATTTTTGAATATAAAGAGTGAGTTTTAACAAATCTGTTAAACTCATTCCTTGGTTCGATTGACACTCACAACAAAACATATATTAAGAACCTACCTGGGACCTCTTTTAAGAGATCTTGAAGCCTTATTCGAATTTGGAGCTCGATTAAGATACAACGATTGTGGCAATTCAAAGATGAAGGGTTCTTATGGTTCGATTTATGAAGGGGAATAAAAGAGATGTCTTAGATTTGTGAGTGGCGTATGGGAGTTTTTTGTGTGGAAGAGTTGAGGTTTTGTTTGCACAAGAAAGATGGGGGTGGATGAGGTTGTGTGAATGATTAGGGTTTCTATTATGCCCTAATATTGTGGGATTGGGTGGTACTTTAACTGAAAAAGTATGGATCGGGTATATGAATTTGTTATAGGCCGGGTAGAAAACTTTCATGGGCTGTTAGAACGATATTGGGCCAATGCTTAATGAATTCACATGGACTGCATTTAATTGTAAATAATGGGCCGGATTGTGCAATTGATGTTGGGCTGGATATTATCAATTTGGGAATAGGTCGAATTCCCTCTAATTGATGTTTTGTTAATTGACGTGGGCTGAGCTAATTGGGCTAATATTATTAATTAGGCTGAGACTAAAATGCTATCAAGACAAGTTAGACTAGACAATGTTTATCTGTTAACGACATTCAAAATAACATTTGTTCTAGTTTAACGAAATTCTCGAACAACAACACATCAAACATGATACATAACACTACAAACGATCCGGACTACGATGACAAGTGATCACAGAGTTGATTTGGTATCCCTTATTTGAGATTGAAGTTGAGTTTCATGAAGGCGTCTACTTATTTCATCATCGAGACTTCCTTTTATTTTCTACCCTTTTTCTTTAAACCTAATCTATCGATTGATGACTTGCTTGAACGTATACAATAGATGATTAAGACTTGGATTATCTAGTTATTTCCTGATGTAAGGAGTTACATTGTAGTGCTCATGGGTTATAGCTATCACTTAAAGGAGTTACATTGTAGTACTCAGTGTCACACATAAAAGTCGATGTGGATAATCTCAAGAGGTGTTGTACTTCTTATAATTTTAAGATTGGGTATAAAGTACTTATATATTTAATCTTGCACCATTCTTCAATCAACAACAGTGCAAGATTAAGTAACAAATTCGGGGGATTCTACTTCATTTTCAAGTTTGGTATATCGGATTTTCTTCACCAAGTGGTCACAGTAATAGCCGACAGAATACGAGGTTGGTAAGTTAGCCAGAGAGTTTAAAGGATGAGATGTAATCAGCAATTCTCACAGGATATTATTGTGCTATTCCAAGACAATGGTACTTCACAATCCAAGCAAAATTCTCAAAGTTCTTCAACGACATTTATATACAAGACCTTGATTATACTAAGTTTTTTTTATTCTTGCTTCATCTCCTCTACGGTTTTTAAAGACAAGAGGGTAATGCCTTGTTTGGATTTCAAGATTTGTGCTTACAACAAGAACTTTTTGAGTATATGTGCATACACAACAATGATGCTTCCGAGAGTTCGCAACCATCATGGGGGAAAATGTGTACATCCGGGACTTAGTTGACTTTGATGTTACCATGTCAACTTCAAGGGGGAAGTAGTGTATACTACTTTACTTAGTATGGTTTATGATGTATTCTGCATACGTGAGAAGAATTATTGCTGATTTCTCGCATGTACCCTCGAACGAATATTCACAAAGCCCAAATGATAAGTAGCAATAGTATTTTGTGTGGTTTTTCTTCTAGAAAATTCCAATGTGAACTTTAATGACAATAGAAGACTGTTCGAGCTACATCAAAGTTTTAGAATTTGCTTAATATATGGATGTTGGTTTGGGGGGAAGCTGATTCAGAAACTTTGCCAAAAAGGAGTCTATGAAGAAAGATTTTCAAGACATGATGCATGAAATATGGGGAAGTTAATCTAGTTCATGCATACTACAATGGTTCCAGAACAAGTAAAGACAATGAAGATCCAAGCTAGAGTAGAAGTTTCAAGACAAGGAGAACTAAGAAGACATCTTCAGCTTTGGAAGTGCTTTGGAAGACTTTATTTTTATTGTAATTGTACTTGATAGGAACATTATAAGTAATTCCATATGTGTCCACATATTGGGGGAATATTGTTAGCCTTAAAATATGGTGACATATCCGGAATTACATTAGTTCATTTATAGTGTGACATGCAGGGACTAATAATGACTAGTTACGATAGTTGTGTATCATTAGGACTATAAATACCCCCTTCATACTTCCATGGAGGGGTGAGGATTCATTTTGTAAAGTGTGTGCGTTCTTGACTTTCTCTCTCTAGACACACTGGTATGCGTTTATTTACACATACTTTTCACCATTAAAATCGGACTTAAACGACCAAAAACGCACATAAAATGCCATAAATATGCTTGTTTTTGTGTTTGTACTGTGCAGGTATTGGATATTCACTAAAGGACGGAAAAACGAAGCCAAACCCGGCAAAATCAAGCACGAAACGGAAAGAGTGTGTAAAATACAAAGTCAAAATTAGCAAAAGTCAAAGTCAAAGTCAAACCCGAGAAGTCAAAGACTGAGCCGAAACCGAAAAAAAAAGTTAATGGACCAACTCGTACCCATTCAATGGGCCGGGACGACCCATTAAGCTTCTATATTGAAGACCTTTTTAAACCTTTATAAAAAGCCCATTTCTTTTAATCCAAGCCGGCCCAAAAGACTAAACCTAGTCCAAGCCCAAGACACCCCCTTAACGGGCGTTAACCTCAAAATCATATTCACCCTACACCGTTAGTCCTTGAGGGACTAGGGGTGTAAACTATCTAAACACCCTCAAGGACCAAAAGTGTTAACTCCCCTAAAACTATTATACACCCACAGGGACTGTTGTTGTAATTAAGCAAAACACTTTGAGGGGCCATTTATGACAATTTCCCAAAGTTCTCCCCTACACCCAGTTATAAACAAACACCCTTTTTACCGGATACCCGAATTCCTAAAGATCTAAAGGCGAACCTCACATTTTTTGGGTGAATTTTTGAGGGTTTGTTTTTGTGCTGTCATACACCATTCCTATCAATGACGACGCTATTAATATTGGTTTTCGTCAGTATGTGTATAAAAAAAATTTAAAATTTGGGGTCAAAATTACCCTTTTATGCTATGTTTCGATATATTACCCATTATTTTAAGGAACAAGCAAATGGCAATTGAAGGAATAGTTTCTAAGGCTTATTTCCCCTCTACACTTAAGTTGAACATTGTCCCCAATGGTCTATAGAAGTACCCATGAAAACGAATAAAGGGAAAAGAAAACAAGTAAAATAAACTAGTACTCTCCTGGTTTGCTCAATAATGGAGAAGAAACATGCGATAACTGGTTAAATCGTCCTCCAAGAGTCGTCTAATGAAACTTCCTAAGAACTTCCAAGCTTCTTCTCATCAAATATAACCTGTAATCAAAGACAAAGACAACTACACCTAGCGTAAAATCCATAGGATAGATATAAATACAATAAGAGTTTAGGGTTTTGACTCTATGAAAGCAGTAAAGATAGGATGAGAGTAATGATATAATTATAGGTTTATGCAGGTTTACAAAAGAATTAAAAATCTTAATTATTGCACATTTTATTTTTCAAAAATACTTATAGATTTTTGAATTTTCACACGACTGGAGACGCGACGCCATCGGGTTTTATCTCGATGCCGTTTCCAAGCACTATGAAAAATTCCTCTTTGTTTTTTATGAAAAATTCCCTGCACGCAATTGTATTAGTCAAATCTGAAGAAAGTACTGCATAAAAACCTGGAAATAATCGTTATAATCATATGACTAGAAACTAACGCGAATTAATCTAAACAATTTATTTTAAATGTTTGAATTGGTTCTAAAAACCAAATATTTCCCCTACACTTATTTTGTTGCAAAATACCTTTGATTGCAAATAAGACGAAGTTATAAACAAATAAAGCATGATTACAAAATAATTCAAACATAATAAAACAAACAATAAAGATTTAAAACACAAGACACTCCTAATATGCGGGAAAA
>BQNB010007869.1:0-92004 GCA_026074375.1 Tanacetum coccineum | reverse complement strand
TTCTTCCTTCTTTTGTATATATTGACCAACCATATCACACATGGATGTCAATTGCTCCATAAGCTTATTTTGAGAATTGAAAATTAGATGATTAACGGTATATTGCGGGGGTTGAAATTGGTCAAAGCCGAAAGAATTAGAATCATAGCAAGAATTTTTCTCATGATAATAGTCTTCATTCATCGGTTGACATTGAAAAGTCTCATGAGGACCCCCGCAATTTTCACAACAAAGATATTGTTGTTGAAAATCATGAAAATCTTGCGGGAAATTAAAGTCTTGATTGTAACACGGTTCTGAATAGATAAACGAAACTTGAGGTGTACAATAGTGACCATAACGAGCATCGTTCCCGCAAAATTCACAAGAATACATAGGAGGCTGTGGAGGTGGGTTGAAAACGTTAGGAGAATCATCAACAAAGTTAGGTTTTGTAACATAAGGTAATGAATTTTCTTTTTCGGAATAGCACGTCGGATCAAAACTTAGCAAAGTTTGTGGGAGCTCATCAATGGTTTGATTGCATGGTTCCGGATTAGAGATAATCGGAGCTTTCGGTGGACAATTATAACCAATATGAGCACCTTTTCCACAAGACTTACAAGTGCATCGTTGACAAAAGATTCCATCTAACGAATCACCACACTCGTAACAACAATTGTGGTTAATTTGTGGAGGACTTTGCTAGGGATTTTCACCAGGGTCCTGTTTGACAATGAATGGCTCTTGATTAAAGTTAGTATCGTCATCGGATGACACGGAAGTGTCATGTAAATCTTGAAAAACTTCCTCCAATGTCTTTCGTATTAAAGCACATTGTCAACAATATAGACCATGAACCGTACCTCTACAATTGAAACAAATTCTTTCAAAAATAAGGGGTCGTTGAGACGAGTCGGATATGGGAACGAGAATCTTGTCTTCAAGACTTTCTTTTGAACAACCACAGTTTCTAGTGTACAAAACTCCACAAGACGGGCATTCTTTAATTGCGAAACGATAGTCGAATGACGCCATAAGAATTAAACAATTAAGACGATTAAGAAAAAAATTAAATGGATAAGAAGAAAAAGAAGATTATTTTTGGTTTTTCGAGTTTTTTAAGCAACATATTTTATTAACGGACAAAATGAGATAAGACAACTTAAACCAATTAATCAACAAGCTTCACGGTAACTCTCTAAAAGAAAAACGCACAAAGGAGTTTGTTTAACTTTAAAAGGTGAGCCGTACGTCGCAAGTGACACAAAAGGTAAGTTTTTGATCTTTGGTTCGGGAACTTATTAATGGATAATACTTCAGTTGAAAGTATTATATGTTGGTGTTCTTTTACCAACTTGGTAATTTTTATTTCTTTTTATGGACAATGTTTTTGTTTTTATTTTTATTTTTATTTTTATTTTTTTGATTTTTCTTGTTTTTATATACTAATAAAAGAAAATGAAAAATATTTTTGTATTTTTATAATTTTATAAAGAAAATAACTTCACAAGGAAGGGTCTTCAAGGCTCGAACACAAACAATCCCGTAAAAATCGCTACACCTCTCCCCGGCACCGGCGCCATTTTTTTGATGCAGGTCGTTGTTCAACACGTTTATCAAATAAACCCTCAAATATATTATATATATATTTATAGAAAATACATATACGTATACGTAAGCAAAGTATCATACAAATTATTCTTAGGAAAGAATAATAAGTAATCAACACGGATATCGTTTTCCTCGGCGAGAGATGAATGGAAATCTACGTTCAAGTTGCAAATCGAGCTTGATTGTCATAAAAGTTTTTGGTTTTGGTTTTAAATTATTTTTAAACTAAAAATTAAACTAACATTAATTCTAAAATTAAAACTACAAGATTATACTCAAATTGATCTAAAAGATATAAATGACAAAAAATGCTTGCTATGTGACGTAAAATATTCCTTAAGTGCGGGCTTAGGTTAAACGAATTAAAATCCTTAGAAAACAAGTTTCAAGAAATTAAATGACAAGTAAAGTAAAATGCTTTTTTAAAATAAATGACAAGTATTTAAATTGCATTAAAAGTAAATGACGGAATGTAAATTGAAAAATTCTAATGACTATTAATTTTTAAACCTTTTTAAAACCGCACTTAAATTCCAAATCACTAATCACTTGGCAAACACAAGTTAAACTACTCACTACTAATAATGATAAAACAAGTAAATCTAAACATAGCAAAAATCAACATTTAATAAAAGACTAAATTAAATCTACACTAGTTATTGAAAAGGGAAGAGAAAGTAGAACCGGTGAGACGAGCTGCAATAAACGAATCCACCCGACTAAATAAGCTAAAGAAAATAGTCAAATTCTTTCTAGCTTATTTAGTCCTTAAGCTCCACGCCTCATGAGTTGAACCGGAACCACCATCACACTACAAACAACAAACTGTTATCATCCAAACAGTTAATAACAAATTGATTTTCTATGTTTTCTTTTGTGGTAACAACAAAACCTATGTGCCAATTTTTAACAAACCAAACGCAGCCCATTATTCCAAATGATATTAGAACTAGTGATGTTCAAGAACCAGTTTACTATATTGAGACTTAATAAAGCAAAATAATATATCGAATGAGCCACAGCAAATAAGCTCAAATAAAATTTATCCTATAAGCAACAAACTCTACAACTACATACTAAACAATACGAAAAGAGCAATTATAACCTCAACTAATAAGCATTAAACTTAAGCAATTCGAGATCTACACCAAGAATAAGCTATTAACGACACATAAGAAATAAAACAATGATAATCAATGTTCTAAGCAATAAGCCAACATAAAACGAATTAAGCACTTAAACGAATCAAATCACAACTCAAATAATCAAATAAACTAACGGATATCTTCCTAAACAATATAAGCTCAAATGAAATCGAATAAGCTATTTAGACGCTTATTGAATCAGATTAAAAGAGCTTTTGAGAACACTAGAGCGATATAAGTACGAAAATAAGCTAGATCCGAGCTTATTCTAGCTTATTACAACGAAATTCCTTGAAAACTTATAAGATTAGATCGAATAAGCTTTAGGAAGCTTATAGGAGACGATCTTAAAGTTTTTAAGAAATTTTTAAACGAATAAGCTAAAGAAATAAGCTCACGAGAATAGCTTATGAGATAAGCATACATGCGAAGATAATAAAAAACGAATAAGCCACAATAATAAGCAACACACGATTTCCAACAAGCTCAAACCATACTTGATAATAAGCTTTCTAATTAAATTTGTTACAATAAGCCAGAAATACAAAATAAGCTAAATCTAAACTAATAAGCTGAAAATAATACAAAAGAAAAAAAAAATTTTAACTAAAATCCTCCTCCCCTCAATAAGGGGGAGCGTGTTACATTTATAAAGGGGTGAAGGGTGAGAATTGTAATTTTTCCCAATGATTTCTGTCATGATGAGCCAATCATTTTCTCTCAATTGCTTCACACGGATAGGTACCATACTTAGAATGATCCAGCCGTTACGAGTCTTTCACGTGCCCCTCTATTTGAGCTTATATCCAACGCAATACGTATGACTGTTGGATTCATTTTGTTAAATGAATTTTCAATGCAGACTTCTCATCTCATTTTTTTTGCCACATGTCGCATTTCCGTTCGTCCTCTCAGTGATAGTGCGGTGGCACATGATAAGTTGGTATTTTATTTCATTGCACGTGACAAAGATTTGCTTCCATTCTTCATTCGAATTACAAGTGTAAATGTGCCAAATCTTATTTGTTGAGCTAGAAATAATATGGGCTGGCTCGGCCCATTAAGTGGGTTCCGGGCTGGCCCAATAAGATTCGAGGGCCCCGTTGGTCTCGATATTCCGTGCTCTTTCCAATGGTATGCTTGTAGTAATTTTCCGGCTTCGTCTTGATTTTTGAATAATAAGCACTCTTTATTGACACGAACCTAGTAATTCTTGTTTTTGCTTGGTTTTCAACCCTTTTTACCTGCAAACATAAAAACACCATACAAACAAATATGAAAGATAAAAGTCTATATTTTAGTATTTTTGGTCTGATTATTAGTGTTTTACGAGGTATAAAAGATGTGTGTTTTAGCAATTATCAAATCCCCCCACACTAAACCTTTGTTGCCCTAAAAATAAATTGTGAATTTCATAATGTCATACAATGACCTAAAACACGAGGTGTTATAACTGTTTAGCTTATTGTTCTGGCTTATTTGATGGTTTAAATGTGTTCATTAGGTTTAACTTAAGCTTAATAACATCTGGTATTTTAAAATTTTGGTTTTAAATCAACTTATTTAGTTTAAAAAGTCAAAAACTGTCATTTAAAGAGGTGTTTGGTTTAACTGTTTTCATGGGTGAAAATGGGTCAAAATAAGTTTTGACACTTGAGACATTTTAGTTTAATCTAAATTGATCCTAAAATCCAATAGTTAGAAGTTTTTAAGTGTTAAAATTCAAAATCCTAGTTTATATTAGTTGTTTGAATCTATTAGAATTTTGTTGGAAAAATGAGTTTATATGATTTGGTTTTTGCTTATTGAGATTTTGTGATGTTTTTGTGTTTATTTAAGTCTTAAAACAAGTGTGGAATCAAGTTTTTAAGGTCTGCAAGTTTGGTTTTAAGTTTTACCAATTCTGTCAAAAATTGCTAAGTGTTTAAAATTTTGAGAAATAGCTTTTTCATTTTCTCTTTGTGGCTTATCCTTTATTTCAAACTCTCTTATGAAAGATGATGTAAGTTCTTTGAGGTCTAGTCTAAATCTGTTTTGAGGTCTTAAGTTCATAAGGTTCTGTTTGTTTGCTTATTTTTAAGCTCAAAAGTAAGGTTTTGTTAAGATTGCAAAAAAATCTTCTAAGTGTTGAATCTGAGTAGACATCACTTTTCACTTAGCTTTTTAACTGCTTATTTAAATTTTAAACTCATTTTTCTTTGTTGCTTATTATAGCTTATTGGCCAAGCTTTTTAGTGGTATAAGTTGCCAAGCCATAAGGATCCTTCTTCTAGCTTAAAAATAAGCTAGAAAAGTGTCCCTAGGGCTGTTTGGTTAACAGGTTTAGCCAAATAAGCTTATTTGCTCTTTTGAGCTTATAGCTTATTGTTTTTGCTTATTTTAGGTTTAGTATAGCTTATTAGGTTAGTTTAAGTCCATTTTAGCTTATTTCCTTTAGTTTAAAGCTTATTTGAGCTTATTTGCATTTTAGTTAAAAAAATTTAAGTATTATAGCTTTTTAAGTATTCTGTCATTCTAGCTTATTTTGATTGCTTATTTTTGTTCAAAAATGCTTATTAGGTGTAGTTAAGTATCTGTGTTAGCTTATTTCTCTTTTTGATTTGCTTATTTGTGCTCAAAATAGCCAAACAGTTTAGCCATTTTAGACTTAGTGTAAAAAAGCTTAATCTGTCAACTTTAAGGGCTTATTTTTGTGCTTATTTGTGGCTTATATAAAAAGTGTCTTTGTAAAAGTTGCTTATTTATTGCTTAACTAAAAAGTTGTAAAAAAAAATGGGAAATAAAAAACATTTGGGAGTTGGGGGAAATCCCAGGTGAGCAGGGCTCGAACCCGGGACCTCAACCCCTACTCACCAAACGTTTTTTAACACACACCTCTACTACACAAGCGCCCTTGGGTCTTTTTCGTTTTGTTTTGCACAAACAATTAACTTATACAAGTTTTGAGCCTATTTGCTTAATAAGTTGTTTTAGCTTATTTAACAGCTTAATTTTATTTTCATTACGGTGCCAACTACACCGCCAAGAAAGTTTTTGACTCAGGATTTTATTGGCCCACGATTTACCGAGATGCGCATGACTTGGACACCCGATGTGACACTTGTCAACGTCAAGGAAAAATTTCGCAACGTGATGAAATGCCTCAAAATTCCATCCAAGTTTGCGAAATCTTTGACGTGTGGGGCATCGATTTCATGGGGCCGTTCCCGTCTTCACGAGGGAACAAGTACATACTCGTGGCCGTCGATTACTTGTCGAAATGGGTTGAAGCGAAAGCGCTCCCCACCAATGACGCCCGAGTTGTTTGCAAATTTCTTAAATCTCTCTTCGCCCGATTCGGTACCCCTCGTGCTATCATAAGTGATCGCGGAACCCATTTTTGCAATGACCAGTTTGCAAAGGTCATGCTTAAATACGGAGTTACTCACCGTCTCTCCACCGCGTATCACCCACAAACAAGTGGGCAAGTTGAGGTATCCAATCGTGGCTTGAAACGAATTCTTGAAAGGACCATAGGCGAGAACCGTGCCTCTTGGTCGGATAAATTAGATGACGCACTTTGGGCCTTCCGTACCGCTTACAAAACACCCATCGGGTGTACTCCTTACAAGCTCGTGTACGGAAAGGCATGTCATCTACCGATCGAGCTCGAGCACAAAGCCTATTGGGCCTTGAAGCATGCAAACTTTGACCTTTCGACCGCGGGCGATCACCGAAAAGTTCAACTCAATGAATTAAATGAACTTCGTGATCAAGCCTATGAGAACTCTTTGATCTATAAAGAGAAAACAAAGAGGATCCATGACTCCAAGATCCATGACTCCAAAATCAAGAACCGCGTTTTCAACGTTGGTGATTGAGCAGTTCTACTCTTTAACTCTAGATGAGATTTTCTTAGGGAAGATTAGGACCAGTTGGTCTGGACAATTCATGTAACCCATGTCTTTCCATTTTGTAAAGTCGAGTTATCCCAAAACTCCAGGCCAAACTTCAAGGTGAACGGTCATTAGTTTAGCCACTTACATTGGAGGTGGTGTAACACAATATGGTTGTCCTCAGATCTATATACCTTTCCCCATGGACTAATGAATTCGGGGATTGGGATCAAGAGTAGTGTACCGTTTATCATGCGCTGCGTGGGGATGCAACCCTTGCTGTATAATAGGTATTGTTGGTAGTTATTGATAGTATGGGTTTGGTGGCAGTGTGGTGGTGTGCACTCGTTTTTCTTATTGGCTTGTGGTTTTGTGATGATGGTCATGGTTGGTCCCTGATTTGAGTAGCCTATTGGGCTAGTGGTTGTAACATGCATTCTCGCGTGCTGGTCTAATAAGGCAGTCTTCATGTGGGAATTCCAATATCAAATCTTATCGACTTACGTTTATCTTTATGCATTCTTAATTAATGGCTTTGGATTAAGTTAGAGGACCATCATCTTTAAACTTGAGGACAATGTTTAGTTTAGTATGGGGGATCTATTAGATATGACTCCGTGATCTGTTGCCTCGCATCTTTGTTTCAACGTAATCCCGTTTTTAACCACAAAATACAATAATAATTTCAAATAATTCAATTAAAATAAGTGTTTTGTCACAATTTTGACTTTCATGTTGGTTAGAATAAGAATACAATTTTGATTACGATTGTGCGTGTTGAGCTCTAGACTTGTTCCTTTAACTTTTAGACCATAAGCATTGTGAATCTTCGCGAAGAACGAAAAATTGATAGAGTTGATTATGAGCTGTCGGATGCTTTACATCATATGATTATTTGGATCTTAAGAGCTCAGGTATTTAAATTTGTGGCTTTTTCTCACAATATAAGCTCATAACTGACTATAATACGTGCTAATTTTTGGAAATTAAACTCTTAATTCAACATTAAAATATTTTTTTTTTTTTTTATGTAGTTGATAGCAAATAATTTTTGTCTTAGTTCAAATTCTATACTATAACATTTACAAAAAGAAGTCTTTCTATATCGTGATATTAAGTGTGAAGTAAATGAGAAATGTGGTATTATAATTATAAGCATGTGGATTGTGAGGCTGTTAAAAGTTTGTACATCTTGTCGGTTCACAACCCGATGTTTTACAACCTTCCTAAGAAAGCCCATGGTAAGAATTAATAATACGAGACTGATAATTAGTTATGCTGCATCTATTGACGGCTTCACACGATGTTGCAGCCTTCTAAAGGTCGAGGGTTACAATATTGAATCTTGGGTTTTCTGTTTAATATTAAGTGTGAATTAATTTAATGTAAGGAATATCTCTTTTTGTTCAATTTATTTTTTAATAATAAAATAAAAAAAAAATTTTTTACGCTTTTGAAGTTAGACTATTTCATTTTAAGTTGTCTTTTTTCTAAATAAGGCTAGGTATATACGCGGAAACTAGAGTTTTTAAACCAAAAGGTCGTGAGTCCCGATATCTAGTCTCTCGTGTTGGTGTCAAAAGCCTGGTCACTTAGCCGCAAAGGTTGGGATGTGACGAGAACGAAAGTACATACATGGATGATCCTCGCCTTCAAAACTCCATTATTCTCGGGTGGAAGATGAAGCAATAGAATTTTGCTAAACTGTGGTCCATGGTTTGAAATTAATATGGGCACATTCATCCATAATATATAATAATTGTCGAGAGTAAAAAGTTCACAAGTTACAAATATGAGTAGTGTTAGCATCTTAACTTATATTTAACGGTTATTTCGTTTTAAGCTTGGTTTGGAATAAGTGAAAAGTCAGGGACGATGAATTTATCCTTTTTGGGGCATTTTAGGATTGAAATGCGCCTTGTTCTATGATCCCTAACGGTTATGAAAATAACGAAAGCCAAATATGTTAGTTATTTTCTTAAAAAGAAAAGTATAAAAAAATGAGAAAAAGGAAAAAATACAAAAATATGTGTAGGAATAAGTGCATATCTTTAAGAATGGTAAAAATGGGGCTTTTCTAAACTAGTGATTCTTTAATTCCCCTCGATGAACACTTAGCTACTTTTCGAGGTAATTAGTCGAGGGGGATCGATATTCTTAGTTTTCTTAAGTGTTTACTTATAGCATTGCGTGAGGACACGACAATATCTTAGTATGAGGGATTTTGGTATGTGCTTAATTAAACATACCATTTTCCATTAAAAACAAACTTAAATGACCAAAAACGTACCAAAAATACATCATATTTGTATGTTTTGCATTTATATTGTGCAGGTAACGGATATCTAAGAAAATGACAAAAAACTAAGCCAAAACGACAAAACCGAGCACGAGAACGGAAAGAGCGTGAAAGAAAAAGTCAAATCAAAACCAAAAGTCAAAGTCAACCTCGACAAAGTCAAAGTCAAAGGCGGGGCCGATATCGTAGAAATGTTAAATGGGTCAACCCATACCCATCTAATGGGCCGGGTCAGCCTATTTAAACATATTGAAGACTTAATAAGCCTTAAAGACTTATAAAAAGCCCAAGTTTCGTTTTATTATAGCCGGCCCAACAAACAAGCCCAAAACCATAACTCATAAACACTTAACAAGCCTGTTATCCCATCACCCTTTTAACCTTAACACCGTTAGTCCTTTAAGGACTAACGGTGTAAACAATTACCAACCTCAAGGACCAAAGATGCGAAGTACAAGGACGATGGATGCAATGCTACTATACAAAATGGGGGGCCAAACTTACCATTTTCTAAATATTTTAAAAATGGCGCCAGTACTGTTCATTATCTCCCACACCCGACTTATGTGTGTCTGGCACCCTGCAACAAAAGACAAAACCCTCCACTCCACTACAAAACTTCATAAAACACCTTATCCCACCACACAAACCTCCAAAATCCACTTTGGCAATCCTTTAACACCTAATTCGTTTAACGATAATGACAAAAATTTGATGGCTAGGGTTTAAAGGCTTGTGCACTACTCATAATCAATGGCTGAGATAAAGACTTTGAGCCACTCACACATGAAGCGCAGCCCTCTTATGTCTCACACAAGAAACACACATCCTAGAACCTTCTTAGTCTCTATATAAATAGGACTTTGTAAGCCCGAATGAGACATGTAGTTTTTAACCTAGTTTTTAGTTTTTCAGTCATTTTTAATTATTGTCTTTAAAATTCCAAGTCTTGTAAACTTTTTAATCTTTAATGAAAATTTGAGTTTTTAAGTTATCTTTTGAATTTCTATTGTTAAAATCCTTTCATAAGTTGTTTCAAGCTCTTAGTCAAACATATAATCAATCTGTTTTCATTTAAATATTGAGAACTTAAGAAAATTTTACAAAAAAAACCAAAAAAATACACTCCCTAAATTACCACAGCTTAATGGATGATAAGCCAAACATGGATGGGCTTATGGACACTACTAGCTTGTCTTTTGACAAGCTATAGCTTGTAGATTAGCTTATTTATAAGCTTGTTTGCCCTGTTTAAGCAAGCGCTTTGTAAGTTCCATTTTCCTTCATTTTTAAGCTTTTACTATAACATTGCTTATTAATGCTTATTCCTGCTTATTTACTGTTTGTATGTGCTTATTGTTGCTTATTCATGTTATTGGATGCTTATTATGCTTATCTTGTAGCTTAGATATCTTTTGTGCAAGTTATATCAAAAATCTGTCTAAATACCTTAAAAATTAGCATAACTGTTGTAACACCCCCAAAATGGGTCACAGCGGAATAAGGATCCGGGGCATGTTACTTCAAGATCAACAGCACAAGATATATATAAGAACGACACAAAAGTCGTTTAGATTGATACATTGGATTTAAATAAAAGACATATTACAAAAGCTTATAGCTTTACTTGTTCTTTGTTTATTATTACAAAAGATAACATGGATTTCCCAAAACATGATGCACATAAGTCTTTAACAGTGCAATCCAAAACATAACCCAATGCATCCTTGGCATCTCGTGCCTAATGACCTCCTGAAAACATTGCTTAAAACGTCAACAAAAATTGTTGGTGAATTCATAGGTTTATGTATTTAAATTATGCAGGACCGCAAGATTTTTCCCGTGATGTTACAACAGATGCCAACAATCACAAAACCAGATTACTGTTGCACTAAGCTCATGACACCGAAGCTCAACCTATATTTTGCTATTTTAGCAGTTATTTGCCCGTACAGATGTTGTAACCCGCAACATCCAAGTCCGACATGGTCAACGTTCGTTCCCAGTGATAGCTAATCACCCAAACGGGGAGGTCAATCCCAATAGATCTATTTATAACATTCGCGCTCACATAATGTAATTAACAACTACATCTATGCAATTGACAGTTCATGATAATGGGCTCAGGAGGGTTATCGCTACTTAGGCAAACACATAATCAATATACTTTCAACACTTGCGTCCAATTTATAAAACAAAGCTTTGTTCTCGCCCCAAATAATAGTAAATCTGTAAAACTTGTAGAAGTATGGGCCTATGAAACTCACCTTGAGTACAGGATAGTCCAAATATTCACAGAGAATACGTCAGCAAGTCGATATTGGCAACCTTTTTAAATTAGGTCGTATAACACATAATCAATATACTTTAAACACTTGCGTCCAATTTATAAATCAAAGCACGTTTCCACCCCAAATAATATCAAATCAGTAAAACTGTAAAAGTGGGGCTATGAACTCACCTTGAGTACAGATAGCTTAAATAATCACAGATAAAACGTCACGCAAGACGATAAATGCAACCTATTTAAAATAAGGCCGTATAAGTACAGAGTACTTTAATAACATTGAATATAATCTTATAGTTGTTACATCGTACTATCGTTCGGGCTATCATAATTAAAGAGGTCATGACATGACGTACGAGGAGTTTAGGACACTTTAAATCGTAAATCCAACAACTCATCGATACGCCATCCGAAGAGGCCTCATTATGAAACTCCCTAGTAATATAGCACTTTGATAACCACTCAATATTCTATATAGCATAATCACCGACTAATCGTTTTAGTAAAATAATATTTATAAAGTGAAAACGTT
Organism: Tanacetum coccineum; assembly: GCA_026074375.1. Classification (NCBI taxonomy): domain Eukaryota; kingdom Viridiplantae; phylum Streptophyta; class Magnoliopsida; order Asterales; family Asteraceae; genus Tanacetum; species Tanacetum coccineum. The sequence goes on along the minus strand of BQNB010007869.1, from coordinate 80,273 downwards.
TATAAATATACTTTTCGTAAAAATGACCTAATTTGGTCGTTTTAAGCCCGTTGCTCGCGTTTCTTACGTCCACGTCTTCGTAGTAAGACGAGCGATCAAAATATTACATTTTCAAGTTTTTAAGATTCTGCGATGAATAGTAAAATTACTGTTCACAACAGCTATATACTCGATTTTATACTTTTAATTACGAAAAACCCGTTTTAGTCGTATCTTATTCGTTATAGCTCCGTTTTTAGCGATTCTTTCGAGCACGTTCTCGTAATTGAAAGTTTTATCATATTATGGATGTTTATAAAGTATAAGTTTCTGTGGTGAATAGTACTTTTTATAAAAATTGTTTTATAAAAGTATTAACTATCTTAAACTTGTAAATGGCGTATCTTCTTCGTTATTAATCGGTTTTTCGAGTTCTTTATGACCCATCGATCCTTGTGACATGTAGTATTTTATAAAATCATAAAACATATATGTAAATTTTAAATTACAAAACAGCCCCTAAGATATTTATTTCCAAAATGTGTTTAAAACTTGTTTTATGTATTAATTAGTTTAGTAGTTTACTTTAAAAAAAACTAATAACCATATTTTACATATGTGGTACTTATAATAAAGTCCAATATCATCCCTAGTCCTTGTAAATTCATTGCAACAAGTTCAACCCTTTTACTTTCATTACTTTCATTTGTAATTATATTAAGTAACTTTAAAACCCTAATTAGTCCTTAAACATGTTTATACTTAAACCATAAGTTAACATCTTTATAGATCTATTTTTCCATGATATTTATAACATTAGGACATGAGAATAAGTGCATATAATCATAAACATAAATAATAACTCATTTTACATATTAGAAAGTCCTTAGTGGTGATTATGGCTATATTTAACATGTAACACATAAAATCATAAGAAATAAAAGTATAAAGGAATTAGGAAAACCTTAGTAATGATGTAAGAGATGAGAAATAAGTTCTAAACCCGTGTTTAGATTCAAATCCAAGCTTTCAAGCTTATAACCCTAGATTAGGTTTCCAAAACCCTAATCTTTACTTTTTCTTCTTAATCCTTGCAAATGATGAACCAAAGCTTGCAAACACCTTAGAATACCTTAAGTATGTTGTGTAAAGGGTTGTATAATCTTACAAAATCAAAGTATGGATTTTGTTTGGTGGCTTATATTGGCCGTGGGTTTTGAGGTGTAAAAGAGAGAAAGAAAATGAATTTCTTTGTTAAGTGTAAGAGTATGAAACTTTACTCATGCATGTATGCTTATTTATAGTAAAACTATCTTGTTAACATAACCATGGTTACTTTCTAACCCTAGCATAAGGTTAAGAAGTCAAGTTGATTATTGTGTAAGAGTTTATTTCTTATAATATCTAGATATTATGCAAATATCTAGATATTATGTACAAGTTGGAAATTCTTGTTTCTATCCTTAAAATTTCGGCATAACATACATATATATGATGTTATATTTATTATTTTGTGTATTGGGTATAATCGTGGGTATTTGTTTAGGCGTAGTTAGGTTTGGAACTTCCGGGGTTAGTGCATAACGCAATTTTATCGCGAAACGTAAGCATTTTACGTAGCCAATAAAAATAAGATGAACAAAGTTATTAATTATCCTCATAATAATCATATAACACTTGCTTGATATAAACATTTAATTGTTTAATGCCCGTTTACATTGACATGACATTTCAGTTTCGCGATTTACCACTTACGTTTACGGTTTCAACGTGTAAAGCGTAAACCCCCTAAAAATAATTGTGAAGGTCCATAATGTCATACAATGACTAAAATAACGAGGTGTTATAGTCTCCCCCCATTAGCTGAAGCCCTTGTCCTCAGGCTAGGCAGCACTTGACGACGGCCCGGTCTTTGAGAACAAATGTGGGTATTTCTTCTGGAATTGATCTTCGCGTTCCCATGTAAACTCTGGACCTCTCTTGGAGTTCCATCGAACCTTGACTAATGGGATACGGCTTCGCTTCAACCGTTTAACTTCACGATCTGTGATCTCTTCATCGGTTCCTCGCAACTGAAAAGCTTGTCATAAAATGGAAGTCATCCAACGACGGCTACGGGTTCGTCGGCATGACACTTCTTTAGGTGGACTCGTGAAATGTATTATGAACTCATGCTCGCTCCTCAGAAGCTCGAGTTTTGTATGCAACGTCTCCAACCCTTTTTATTATCTTGAAGGGTCCAACAAACCTGGGATTTAATTTCCCTCGTTTGCCAAAACGTACAACCCCTTTCCAAGGCGAAACCTTGAGCATCACTTTATCTCCAACCTCAAACTCCATCGGCTTACGCTTTAAATCAGCGTAGCTCTTTTGCCTATCACGAGCAGCTTGCATCCTTTGTTTAACTTGAATGATTTTCTCAGTCGTCTCTTGAACTATCTCTGGACCGGTGAGTTGACTTCCCAACCTCAGCCCAAAAACAGGCTGAACGACATTTCTACGTAAAGTTGCCTCAATGGTTGCAGCTTTAATGCCTAGCATGATAACTCGTTATTGTTATGAAACTGCCAATGGCAAATGGTTATCCACTGTTTTCTAAAGTCGATCACACAAGCATAAGCATATCCTTGAGGTATTGAATGGTTTCTCGCTTTGTCCCTGTAGTTTGCGGATGATATGCCGTACTCATACTAAACTTGTACCCAAAGCTTTCTGAAGTGTCCTCCAGAAAATTTGTTGCGAACCTAGGGGTCACGATCACAAATATCATAAGACCGGTATTCCTGCCTGGTTACACTTCCTTTAGGTACATTCTGCTAGTTTCTCCAGAGGTCAGTTTCTTTCATGCGGTATAGAAGATTGCGGACTTCTGTAAGGACGGTCAACGAATACCAAAGGTGCTACCCTTTGTGATGACTTAGGAAGTTTTGTGACAAAATCCATCGTGATTATTGTACTATCTTCCATTGAGGTATTTGGGTTGTACCAAACAACCGATTGTCTCTAATGTTCAGCCTTAACTTATGCACAGGTCAAGCACTTGTCTAAACATAGGTGGCGATATCAGCTTTCATATTGGGCCACCAATATAGCTTCTTTACGTCTTGATACATTTTCTCGGAACCTGGATGGATTGAATACTTTGATTTGTGGGACTCGTACATGATCACAGTCCGCAAATCGCCATAACAAGTTAACCAACTCCTGCCATTGAGGCATAGGGTTCCATCCGTACGAGGTTCCAACTTTTCTATTCTAATTGCCTCTGGATATTTAGCATTTTCAATCAGCATACCTCCAACCATCCTCATTCTGGTGTCTTTGGTTTCCGTGCTTTCAGTCTGAGCATTCAATATTTGTTGGAAGGATCCAAGCCAATAGTCATGACTAAGCACGAAAATCTTACGTTGGTTCCCGTTTCTTTCCTGCTCAAAGCATCTAGCAACGCATTTGCTTCCTGGTGATAACGAAATATCGCAATCGTAATCACTAAGCAACTCTAACCATCGGCGTTGTCTCATGTTTAATTCCTTCTGATTAAGAATATGCTGTAAACTCTTATGATCAGTGAACCGAATCACTTGGTACCATACAGATTGTACCTCCAAATCTTCAGAGCTGAACACTACTATGCCCCAAGTTCCAGATCTGAGTAGTAATAGTTTTTTCATGATCTGTAATGGCGTGATTGCATATAGAAATCACCTTTTCCCCTTGCATCCAACACAGCGCCAAACCCTTCTTTAAGCATCGCAGTTATACGATAAATCTTCACTTCCTTGGTAAAGCCAGATTGGTTGCATACACAACTTCTGCTTCAATAACTGGAACGCTGCTTCTTGTTTGTCACCCCACTCAAACCTTGACCTTCTTTTGGAGTGAGCTTTGAATGGTTTGGCGATCTTTGAAAACCTTCAATGAATCTGCCGATAATACCCAGCAATACCTAAAAAACTGACGAATCTCGTTGGTGTCTTAGGAGATGCCCAATTTTTAATACCGGGATTCGATCTTGGCTGGATCCACATGAATGCCTTTATTATCAATCACGTGACCGAGGAACTGTACTTTGGGAATCCAAAATTCACATTTGGAAAATTTTGCATACAACTCCTCTTTCTTCAACAACTCCAATATTATCTTCAGATGCTCTTCGTGCTCTTGCTTGTTCTTGGAATAGATCAAAATATCGTCAATAAAGACAATTACGAATTTGTCCAGATAAGGTTTGCACACTCGGTTCATGAGGTCCATAAACACAGCAGGTGCGTTTGTCAAACCAAACGGCATGACTTGGAATTCGTAATGTCCATATCGAGTTCTGAAGGCAGTCTTCGAGATGTCTTCTTCTCGAACCCTCAATTGGTGATAACCTGACCTTAGGTCGATCTTTGAGTAGACACTCGACCCTTGAAGTTGGTCAAATAAGTCATCAATTCTTGGTAGCGGATAACGGTTCTTCACCGTTAGTTTGTTTAGTTCCCGATAATCTATGCACATCCGTAACGATCCATCTTTCTTCTTGACGAATAGAACTGGAGCTCCCCATGGTGACGAACTAGGTCTTATAAAGCCTTTGTCGGAAAGCTCTTGTAGTTGATCCGCCAATTCTTTCATTTCTGATGGGGCCAATCGATAAGGTGCCCGTGCTACAGGTGCAGCACCAGGTACTAGATCGATGTGAAATTCCACTTGTCTGGTAGGTGGAAGACCTGGCAAGTCCTCGGGAAATACTTCGGGAAAATTTTTGACGATCGGTACATCTTGCAGTTGCTTCTTCTTCGACTTGTCTCCAGTCTCCTTGATGGTAATATGTGCCAAAAAGAGGTGACATCCTTGAAGCAGATACTTCTGGGCCTTGGTGCACGAGATGATGTTTAATCGAGTCCCGCGTTTATTTCTACTTCCGTCTCCATGAAAAATTAAGATTTCGCTCCCAAAAGGAATACGAACGATTTTCTTAGCACAGTCAATAACGGCTTGGTATTTCGTCAACCAGTCCATGCCAATTATGACGTCATAGGTACCCATTTCTACAGGCATTAGGTCGACGTGAAACGGATGGTTCAGAAAATTTAACGTGCAACCCAGTAATACCGTATTTACCCAAATTATTCTACCATCAGCTAATTCAACGTTATAACCATGATCTAATGTAGTGGGGGCTATATTAATCAAAGTACTAAATTGAGTAGACACGAAACTTCTATCTGCACCAGTATCAAATAAAATGGAAGCACAACGGTTGTTTAGGAGAAACGTACCCGTCACAACGTTGTTGTCTGGGTTTTGCCCTGCATAAGCCCTGGCTACACCGTTACCATTTCCCTGATTCTTGTTCTTCCACTGGGGGCAGTTGTTCCTGAAGTGGCCTGGAGCCCCGCACTCAAAGCAAACGATGGCATTGGTATTTGCCCCTTGGGCTCTTGGGTTGTTGTTGTTACGGTTGTTGTTGTTATTGTTGTTGCGGTTGTTGTTGTTATTTGCAGTTGCAGGCCGGCTCCTACAGTCCTTGGCCAGGTGGCCAAGCTTCTTGCAGTTAGTGCATTTTGGTGTACAAGGACCGTAATGGTTGAAGTTACACTTGGGAACATCTGAGGTTTAGCCCCTCATAGGTTCCTGTCACCGTTCCCGGCAGCATAAGCCTTGCCTGTGTTCTGCCTTTTGTTTGGTTGTTGGGTTTGGTTATTTCGAGGAGTGTCTTCAAACTTCCTCTTGTTTTCTGCCTGTCTCTCAGCAAAAGTGTTATTTCTCCTATCCATCAATTCAGTTGCCATCTCAATAGCCTCCTGCATGGTCTTTGGCTTCGATGCCACAACACTTGAGTAAATCGGGTCGGGCATCCCACCGACATATCTTTCAATTTTGTCAGTTTCTTCAGGGAACATCCTGTCACACAGCAATGCTAGCTCCTGGAATCGTTGGTTGTAAGCTACCACATCGGTGCCTTTTACTTTTAGGTTCCACAACTCTACCTCAATCTTCTTGATTTCATTCCTCGGACAATATTTAGTTGTCATCTTCTTCTTCAAGTCAGACCACGTCATTGCATATGCGACCTCATTAGTCACTGTCCTAGCATGTAAGTTCCACCATGTTAGAGCAGTTCCCATAAGAGTACAAGTGGCAAACTTCACTTGATTCTCCACGGTGCAGTTACTTATGCGAAACACGGTTTCCATCCTCTCAAACCACTGGGTCAAGCTGACCACTCCTTCTGTACCCTTGAAGAATAAGGGTTGACATTTCATGAAGTCTTGATAGGTGCACTCCCGCACAGTGCGTTCATTCCTTCTCACACCGGTTCCCGAGGTATGGCTATCATCGCCATTTCGGGTCGTAGCACGTGCTGCCAACACAGCAGTGACACCCTCGTCGATCATGGCCTGCAGTTGGGCACTGGTGACCGAAGTAGTGGTAGTAGGGTCTGTGACTGGTGGGGGAGTTGTGGTGACTGGTGGGGGAGTCGCGGTGACTGGCCTTGACCTCGTGGTTCTTGTGGGCCTTCCTCTTGGTGCCATTTTCTTAAATCACAAGAAAACATAACACCCGTTAGATTTCAAAATCTTAACCATAACCCGATGTATACATAATGAATAAAACGAGATCACAACACATGGTGAAATACACAACAGTATTGAAATTAACAAATCGACATTCATTCATAATAAATTCGATTTCATATACAACATAATCCAACCTTTTCATATATAACTTGGGAAAATAATACATGATTGGTTTAAATACAAACGATCACAACACTTAGGTTACAAGACAAAATAACCTAAAGCCATACTAGCCGAGATATACTCGTAATACTTAGTAGGCTGTACAAAGTAGCCGATATATGAACAAAAAGATCTAAACAAAGTAGCTAGACAAAACAAAAGATCTATACAGTCTGCTAGCTGGGAATAACCCATAATACTTAACAGACTGTACAGTAGCTACAATCATAACCCAGTCTAAGTACTGCTACCGGCCTCCTCTGGTAGCTCTGGCTCTGCAGGATCCTTAGCAGGTCCCTGCTGTCTACTGCTTCGGATCATCTGAGCCTTGAGGCTCTTCACTATCTTTAGGGTCTCCACTAACTGCCTCTGTCTCCGATAGTCTGCTTTCAGCAGATCTGTAATCATCATCTGTCTCCTACGGTCTGCTGCCTGCAACTCAGTGATCTCGGACTGCTGAGCCATGACTGTAGTCCGAAGTGATATGCCCTCAGAATGTGTCTGATTGCAAGCATCCATCGACTGTGCCCAAGCGGCACGAGATAATCTGGCCTCCTCATCCATCAGAAGGGCAGTGCGTCTATGGAATGGCCTATCCCTGTACAACATGTTGACTCGGGCTCTAAGTAGAGCTCGGTCATACCGTGCATCATCCAACTGAGAATATATGATCTCATCCTCTTGGTCAACAGTAGTAGCCAACTCAATAACTCTCTGATTGACCCCCTCTAGGGTGGTCGGTGCAATCTCCTGGATGGCTCCTACAAGGTCATCCCATGTATCCGTAATACCATAGCCTAACTCTCTAGACGTCTGGCGTCCTGGAGCGGCATCTAACATATCAGCAAATCCATAAAGGTCTGCCCTAGCTGTGGCAGGTCCAACCTGCCTAGCAGTACCAGCTGCCGAACTCTCCCCGACCTCGTATCCAGGACCAGGAGTAGTACGACACGGCCTCTTACGAAGCGGTAAACAAATCTCAGGCATCTCAGTCTCATGAACAGGAGATGGTAGTGCATCTCTTTGTCTAATCCCAGCAGCTCGGGATCCCAGAGATCCCTCAACATATGTAGGGCCATTGGGTGGTGGTGGTGGTATAGGTAATGGCGGAGAGGGTATCTGAGGAAGTGGTGATGAGTATGGAGAGAGAGGTGATGGTGGTGGAGTAGGTAAGGCTAACAATCTCTCAGCAACTTCCTCGGAGAGGAACGGTGCCGGCGCCTGGGGTCGGATGGACATCCTAGCCGTGACGCGATAAGCAAGGTATGGGTCCTGGTCAGCTGAATAAGCAACAGCTGCAGGGTCGGCAGGAGCTAAGTGCTCCTCCTCCTCTGCATCATCATCATCATCGTCAGATGGCTCCTCATCATCCCTGTCGTCTCCTCTGTCAGCAGGATAGTCGGCTGGATCCTCCTCAGGATCCTCCTCGTCATCCTCCTCTGGGTCCTCCTCAGGGTCGGACTCCGGTATATACCCTGGTGACTGATGAGTAGGTGAGTCAGCAGCAGGCATTGGCTGCTCCTCAGCCGGGAATACCTCATCGTCCACTGGTAAGAACTCCGGGTAAACAGGCTCCAGAACAAATGGTATGTAAATAGGTGAAGGTGGTGCCTGCTCTGGCTCCTCAGGGCCAGGCACGTAATCCGGAGATGGTGGATCCTGAAAAATAGGTCCCTCGACTCCTGGTGATCCTACGTCAGATAGGTCCTCATATGGGCTGGATAACTCAGTATACGTAACTGTAGACACTTCCGAATCCGACATGCTCGAAACTGAAAAATAGAACGTGACATATATAACGTATATTAATCTAAGACTATTATTCATTATATACGTAATATATTTATATAAACGTGATCAATTTGCTTGTATAAAGGCCTAACGACTTATGCAACAATTTGTATATGAATACCCCGTAAAAAACCCTTTTGTATGTATGCATGTTTGAAACGGTTATAGTCAAGCAAAAACTATTTTGACTGGTTCTCTTTTATTAAACTTGGCTCTTAATACAAATCTGTAACACCCCAAAATGGTCGCAGAGGAATAAGGATCCGGGGCGTGTTCCTTCAAGACAACAGCCAAGTATATATTAAAAACGACTACAAAAAGTCGTTTAAATTGTTACATTGGTTTTAATTATAAGACATATTACAAAAGGATTATAGCTTTACTTGTTCTTTGTTAATATTACAAAAGATAAATAGATTTCCCAAAAATGATGTCAATAATTCCTTTAAAGTGAAATCCAAAACATAATCCAATGCATCTTGGCACTAGTGTATTGACCTCCTGAAAACATTGGTAAAACGTACAAAAATGTTGGTGAATTTCATAGGTTTATGTATGTTAATTTATGCAGGACGCAAGACTTTCATGATGTTACAACATATGCCAACAATCACTATAACAGATTACTGTTGCACTAAGCTCATGGCATGAAGCTCAAAACCTATATTTGATATTTTGCAGTTATTTTGCCCGTTTACGTTGTTGTATCCCGCAACATCCAAGTCCACTTGGTCAACGTTCGTTCCCGGTGATAGCTTAATCACCCAAACGGGGGAGGTTATCCCATTTGATCTATTCATAACATTCGCGCTCACATAATGCAATTAACAATTACATCTATGCAATTGACAGTTCATGATATGGATTAGGAGGGGTTTATCGCTACTTAGGCAATCACTTAATTTCAATATATTTAAAACTTTGCGTCCAATTTTTTAAAACAACAAACCACCAAAAAAAAGATGTTTCACCCCGAATAATTAGTAAACAGTAAAATGTACAAAGTGGGGCTATTGAATCACCTTGAGTACTGATAGTCAAATAATCACAGATAAAACGTCAGCGTAAGACGATAGTTGCACCCTTTTTATAATTAAGGTCGTATAAGTAATGGTACTTATTAATAACATTTATAAGCTTATAGTTGTTACATCGTACTATCGTTCGGGTATCATAATTTAAAGTGGTCATGATTGACGTTCGAGGAGTTAGGACACTTTAAATCGGAAATCAACATATATCGATACGCATCCGAAGGCTCATTATGAAACTCCCTAGTATTATAGCACTTTGATAACCACTCAATATTCTATATAGCATAATCACCGACTAATCGTTTTAGTAAAATAATATTTATAAAGTGAAAACGTTTATAAATATACTTTTCGTAAAAATGACCTAATTTAGTCGTTTTAAGCCCGTTGCTCGCGTTTCTTACGTCCACGTCTTCGTAGTAAGACGAGTGATCAAAATATTACATTTTCAAGTTTTTGATTTTCTGCCGATGTATAGTGATTTTACTGTTCACGGGACAGCTAGTTTGTACGTTTTTAGTTTTAATTAGCGTAACTTGTAATGTTTAACTTATTCATCTTTAAATTCCGATTTTAGTGATTCCTTCGAGTACGTCTTTGTTATTAAAAGAGGTATTATATTTTATAAAGTTGGGTCCGCTGATGAATAGTACTTTTACTGTTCATAGTTTATAAAATTACTTTTATAAACTTTAATTATCGAAAATGTCGTAGTTTATTCGTTATAGTTCCGTTTTTAGCGATTCTTTCGAGTAAGATCTCGTATTAAAAGATATATCATTTATTAGTTGTTGTAAAATATATAAAGTTTCTGTAATGAATAGTTAACTTTATTAAATTTGTTTTATTAAAAGTATTTATTAGTGTAAAACTCGTAATTTAGTATTCTTTTTCGGTTTATTAAATCGGTTTTTCGAGTTTGTATCATTTTGGTATGTCACGAGGAAGTATTATTTATTATGATAGTCATTACATACTGTATAATTCGAATTTAAATGCCCTAAAGTTTTATGTGTATAACTTTATAAAAACCTTGTTTTATGTATTAATTAATTTAGTAGTTTAATATAGAAACCCTTATAACTATTTTAAACACATGTGATACTTATAATAATGTCCAAGTCATCCATAGTCCTTATAAATTCTATTGTAACAATGTTTATCAATTTATTTCATTTATTTTCATATGTGAAGATTTAATAATCTTATAAAACCCTAATTTTAACCTAAACATGTTTATACTTAAACCATATGTTAACATACTTTTACTTTCACTTTTCCATGATATATATGACCATATGACATAAGAATAAGTGCATAAAATCATAAACATAAATAATAAATCATTTTACATATTAAAAAGTCCTTTTTTTAGTGGTGATTTAGCTAATTAACATTTACACTAAAAATAATCGATAATAAAAAAAGTATGAGGAATTAGGAAGACCTTAGGGATGATGTATGAGTGAGAAATATGTGCTAGACCGTGCTTTGACTCAAACCAAAGCTTACTAGGCTTTAAACCTAGTTAGGTTTGAAAAAAACCTATCTTTCATTTTCTTCCTAAATATTGCAATTGATGAACCATTGCTTGAAAACATTTAGTATGCCTTAGATTGATGTGTAATGGGTTAGTATGGTTGCTAGTATATTTTATACTAGAAGTGCAAAATTATAAGATATTTATATTTTCATGCGTGCAAATTATGAGCAAGGATTGAAGCATTGCTCTTACTAGCGTATTTTTTTAACTAAAGATGCAAAAATATGAGATATTGATGTTTACTAGACGGTTATTTAAGTTTTGTAAGAATGTATCTTCACATGTGCAAATTATGAGCAATGATTGAAGATTTTATCTTACAAGTGTAATTTTTATACTAAAAGTGCAAAATTATAAGATATTGATATTTAATACACTATTATTTAAGTTCGTAAAATTATCTTGACGCGTACAAATTATGACCAAGGATTGAAACATTGCTCTTACTAGCGTATTTTTTATACCAGAAGTGAAAAAATATGAGATATTTATGTTCACTAGACGATTATTTAAGTTTTGTAAGAATTATCTTCACATGTGCAAATTATGAGCAAGAATTGAAGATTTTATCTTACTAGTGTATTTTTTATACTAGAAGTGCAAAATTATAAGATATTGATATTTTCACGCGTGCAAATTATGAGTAAGGATTGAAGCATTGCTCTTACTAGCGTATTTTATAAACTAAAAGTGCAAAAATATGAGAAATTGATGTTTACTAAACGTTTATTTAAGTTTTGTAAGAATGTATCTTCACATGTGCAAATTATGAGCAATGATTAAAGATTTTATCTTACAAGTGTAATTTTTATACTATAAGTGCAAAATTATAAGATATTGATATTTAATACACGATTATTTAAGTTCATAAAATTATCTTCACGCTTGCAAATTATGACCAAGGATTGAAACATTGCTCTTGCTAGCGTATTTTCTATAATAGAAGTGAAAAAATATGAGATATTTATGTTTACTAGACGATTATTTAAGTTTTGTAAAATTCACATGTGTAAATTATGAGCAAGGATTGAAGATTTTATCTTACTAGTATATTTTTTATACTAGAAGTGTAAAATTATAATATATTGATATTTCACACGTGCAAATTATGAGCAAGGATTGAAGCATTTCTCTTACTAGCGTATTTTTTAAACTAAAAGTGCAAAAATATAAGATATTGATGTCTACTAGACGGTTATTTAAGTGTTGTAAGAATGCATATTCACATGTGCAAATTATGAGCAATGATTGAAGATTTTATCTTATAAGTGTAATTTTTATACTAGAAGTGCAAAATTATAAGATATTAATATTTAATACACGATTATTTAAGTTCGTAAAATTATCTTTACGCGTGCAAATTATGACTAAGGATTGAAACATTGCTCTTACTAGCGTATTTTTTATACTATAAGTGAAAAAATATGAGATATTTATGTTTACTGGACGATTATTTAAGTTTTGTAAGAATTATCTTCACAAGTGCAAATTATGAGCAAGGATTGAAGATTTTAACTTACTAGTGTATTTTTTATACTAGAAGTGCAAATATAGGATATATTGATGTTTAATAGAAAACAAACTAAAAATGGCAAAGATATGCTTGTTTTTGTGTTTTGTGTATGCAGGTACGGATAAGACAAAAATCACATGAAAACCGTCAAAAACGGGCAAACATGGACACGATAAACGGAAGAGTACAAGAGAGCCAAAGATTCAAAGCCAAAGCCAAAGAAAGTCAACTCTCAGTCAACTATGGGTCAACAGAAGTCAACTCACTAGAAGACAAATCCTAAAATATTTCATTTGAGTCCCTCAACTTTCCAAAAGTTACACAATAGAGTCCTAAACTTTTATTGGCCCTGAAACCCTAAAAAACCAATACCGATCCATATCAAATCAAAAGCCCAATGTCCTAGCCCAATACCCTTTTCATAAAGCCACAAGGACCTTTTCTGCCATTTTCCAAAGTCTTTTTACACTACACATAAGATAAACAAAGAGAGGGACTGAATTTGCATTTACCCAAAAGTTTAAATTCTATTTCCCCGTTTTCAGTTATAAATGGCGCGAAGTCATGGTACTATTCACCGTCTTCCCCATTTTTACCCAGGGTAAATCAAGGGGCTTTTCTTAATTAAGGGTCAAGGACGACAATTTAGAGGCTCAACCTAATGGCAGGGACAAATGAGTCAAATCAAAAGCTCTCATTGGATCACTCAAGCTAGAAGGCCATGTGGCTATGAAGAAAGCACAAGGAGAGGTGGGTTTTACTCTATTTTTAACTCAAAAAACAAGCACAAAGTGTACATTAAGGAATGAAGCTTGGCAATCCTTGGAAAAAGATCACGTCTAAGGGCTTCTAAATCATGTTCCAATGATTTAGGAAAATGTATGGCTGAGATATTGTGATGCAGTAGGGCCTAGAATTCTTCATCAAAAGGTTATCAAATAGCCTCACTAATCACACAACACACACGACCTATGTTTTTTTAGTAGCTTTTAGTTAGTAGCTTAAATTTAGCTTAATTTTCGACTTATGTAATTTCATTTCAAGTTTTTTGTAATCTCTCCCTTAAAGTAATGTAATCAAGTTTTAACAATTAATGATAAATTAGTTTAATCTTAATAATTTTATAAGTTTTTACTTGTTCCTCCTTAATGTTCATAAGCTACTTTAAGCTCAGCAGCTCTCATGAGTCTATAAGATCATGATTGTGCTTACTTTGGTTTCTTAATATATTAATTATCTAAAATCAGTTCATCATATTTTATCCTTTGCTTTTTGTACTTTGAATTTTATGGAAGGAGAGCCAAATACGGGATGGGCTCTCATGGGACTATTACTGGCTTTGTATTTAATAAGCAGGGTAGTAGATAAAGATCTAAAGAGCCTAATAGCTTTTGTTTAGCTAAAGCTTCAAGTAAGTTTTCTTTACATTTCTTTGTTTATCAATATTTAGGCATGATAATAGTTTGATTAGTGTTAGTACTTCTTATTAGCTTAATTTAGTTGCTTATTTGAGCTTATTTGTGTTTAATCTTGCTTATTAGTTTTTTAAAGCTGTTTTTAGCCGATAAGTTTTTTGTATAATTAGTTGTAGGCCTTGCTACTTAGTATGTTTTTTAATCTGTACGTGTTGTTAAATAAGTGTGGATAAAAAACCTAAAAAGATTGTTAAGCATAGTTTATTATTCGTTTGATTTTAGCTGTTTGCCTAGTTGTTAGAGAATGTTTATTAAGGTTGGCTTTTAGCTGTTGCAATAAAGCTTGAATTAAGGGTTTATGTATGATGAGAGAGAGTGTAGAGATTAAATACTCTTCAAGTTAAATTAAAATTGCCATGCATTAAGGAGTGTTGGGGATAACATTGTTTGGACTCTAAAAGTCAATGCAACTAGGTAAGTTTTCTTTGTCAGTTGATTTTCATATTTGATTATGTTTAATAGAGGTTTTAAAAGTTTTACGTTTTTGATTAAAAGCATGTTTAGCTTAATTTTTATGTTTCTGCACCAGGGGAGGTTTTGCCTTAAGTTTTTATTGCTTAAAATTGAATCAAGCTTTTTAGGTTTGGTTCATGCTTGTATTTTGCTCAAACACACTCACTAGGAGTATCTTGTGCAGGATTGACCACTAAGGTCTTCTGCACTTTAGTTTTCCCTTTTGTAAATTGCACCAGCAGGAACATAAGCAGTTCCTACTGCTTCTTTTTTCATTTTTGCAATTAAGCTAGGATAACTTAGTGTTAGTTTCTAAAAGTTAGTAGCTTTTAATTGTTGCTTTTATTTAATAGTTATAGATACTCAAAAATATCCTTTCTCTTATTCAAATCATAATCCAAGCAAAAACGAGGTTTCAATTTCACAAGTCGTTGGGGAAACGACCCGGGTGATCATACTTCCCGGTTAAATATACGTATTATATATTATATATATATCTTTTAGAGTGAATTTTTTCTTTAGGAGAAATTTTCTTAATTGCTCTTTTGGAATTTTTTTATTCATATATTTGGCGTATTTTAAATTTCAACATCTGTTTTTTGGCGTTGTTGGCCGGGGTATTGTGGTTAAAAAGATTCCGTCAGTTCTCAAGTTTGTTGATTTGGTTTGAAGATCCTTTCGTCCTCGAAAGTTTCATTTTTGTTAAATACTTCAAAAAATCCAAAAAAAAAATTAAAAAAATATAAAAAGTTAAAAAATATATTTTCTTTTTCTTTTTAGTATAATTATCATAAAAACATATTAAAAAAAATCAAAATAATAAAAAAATTGTCCTTTAAAAAATAAAAAATACACAAAGATGTAAAAGACACCAACATTTATTACATTCAATTCGACGGTATTTATTCATAAATAAGTTTCCGATTGAACTTGAAAAGTACCGTCAATCGAACCAAGATTCAAAAACTTGTTAATTGTGTCACTTTCGGATGTTCGGACTCACCTTGGAAAAGCAATTTTTGAGAGGGTTACCCCGTGATGTAAGTGTGATTATTTGGATTTAAGTTGTCTTCTGTGTATCCGTTTAAAATAGATTATTAAAAAAATTAGTGTAATTTTTGTTTGCTTTCTTTATTTTTAGTGCATGCGCACTCGATCTCAAGCTCGCAATCGAAATCGTCGACAACAACAATTAACAACAAGTTTTTAGTTGAGGAACCGAGATTCAATGGGACAATTAATACCATGGCTTAGATGCTACAAGCTTATCGTGGATGGATACTGATGATGAATTGGTTGTTCGACGATATATGCAACAATTTTGAGTTAAACAACTTTGATTAACTTGTGCTAAAGTAATATGTTCACGGGTAGGAAAAGACCCTCATAACCACCTTCGATTTTTCAACAAGGTTACTTCAACGTTTAGACATCCCGAAGTTCCGAACACTTCGATTAAGCTTTTGCTTTTTCCTTTCTCTCTAGATGGTGAAGCTCGAGATTAGTTAGATAAGGAACCTCCTAGATCAATTATTACGTGAGTTGATATGTCTGTCTCGAAATTCATAAAAATATTCTTTCCACCTTCGAAACAACTTACTTCGAAACTAAAATCATACTTTCTACCTAAAGAACCGAATGAAACCTTCAACGAAGCATGGGAACGATTCAAAGAACTTCTTCGTCAATGTCCTCGTCATGGTTTCTCAGAATTACACCAACTTGATACGTTCTATAATTCCTTGAATACCAATGATCAAGATGCTTTAGATTCCGTCGTGGGTGGCAATTTTCAAGATAAGATGCCTCGAGATGGTTTAGCCATAATCGAAAGTAAATCCAAAGTGCGTTATTCAAGAAGTCGTCCGAATGATTCAAGAGCGATTACGAATGACTGCATCTTTTCTTCTTCCACCTTCTAATAATTATTTCGAGAGATTCAACAAATATGGCGCATTACTGGAAGATTAAAATGAATATTCGAATGTGCCGTTAGAGTAAAGCGATTAGTGAAAAGAATGCTACGACTCCTGCTACCGTCAAAGCAGTCGAGGAAGTTTGTGTCACATGTGGTTCAAACCATAATTTCAACAATTATCCGTTAACAAGGAATGAATTTCCCGTTTTTCATGATAACATTCATCAAATTCCAACAAACCTCCGTGTTGGATAATTTTTTCAAAGATCCTCCTTATTTGGCAAACCAAATGGAGACACCAAGTTTTAATCAAACTAAATGTTCAAATAACAAAAAGTAAAACCAAAGCCGATACAAAGGAAACAATTTCAATTCAAGTCAAACAGCTGAGTGCAATTTAACCAAAACCAATCAAAGGAGCGTTTATCATGCCCTTACATATCAAACACCAACAAAATTCCTTGGTTCATTCAAGCTTTACCTCCCGTTTCACAAATTCAAGGTGTTTCTAAAACGGATTGGAAATGTATATGTAAGGCTTAAGATTCGTGATGTAGTTTACTTGCAAATTGAAGTTGGATATTTTCAAAGGGAAACCAAAATGATTTTAAAGAGTTTACAAGATTCTCAAAAGAAGGCATGATGATTTTCAAATTGATGCTAATGTTTTTTGCAAAATATCATAACATCAAGCTTCTAGTTCAAGTATCGGGTACCGAGTAATACCATTCAATCTAGGAACGAAGCCAGGCAATTACCACATGAAGTGGTGCCTTATTTGACGGTCCTCTCAATTCCTCCGCCTGAGTGGTGGAAAAAGGAACCGAGGTTGTCAAGGTTAGGAGCTACCTTGCAAATCAGAAGAAAGAAATCCAACTCTTGGTCCAAGATCAAAAACAAAGAAAAAGAACTAATCAAAGAGCCTTCTTTTGTCAAAAGACCTAGTTCTAGTTTGCCTTACCCTTCAAGACTTTGCAAAAGAGAAAAAACCGTGAAAAGGTGATATCTTGAGCTTCAAAGTTTATGGAAATTTTCCGTTTAATTTTCTCATTTGTGCGAGTTCTCGGGCGCTACTTCATTCATATGCACAAAGTTTGCTCTCGTTGGTCAAAAGTGTTATAATACTCAAGAAAGTTACTCGAGTTATCCAAGATCCTTTGAATGAAAATTGTAGTGCGGTTGTCCTTAAAAAGCTTCTGGAGAAGCTAGGTGACCGGTCAATTTCTTATCCATGTGATTTTTCGGAGTTTTATAATGCGTTAGGCCCTAGCAGATTTAGGAGCTTTGCATAAATCTTTGCCTCTTTCCATTTGGAAAAAGCTTGGACTCCCGGGCCTAAATGATACTAAAATGGTGTTAGAATTAGCCGACCGAACAATTTCCAAACCAACCGGTGTAGCCGAGAATGTTTTTGTCAAGGTAGGAAAGTTCTACTTTCCGGCCGATTTTGTTGTTCTTGATTTCATAGCCGATCCTCGAGTACCGTTTAATACTCGGGGAGCCCTTTTCTCTAGGAGTATGCTGTAATTGATGTGTATGAAGGAGAGTTAACGCATAGAAATGAGGTCAATCTTTAAACCATTAACTGTGGTGATTACTCCTTCTTATTTAATTTCATCAATCTCGAATCGTTGAAGAAAGTTGATCTTATTGATGTTACGTGTGTGGATTCTCACAAGAAGTGTAGATTTTTCCGATCTCAGTTGCTGTGATGGAATCCTTATGGGTACGATCCGATGAATTTCAAATTCTTATCCGACTCTCAATCATTTCAGGATAGTGATTTTCTACTTTTGGAAGAAGCTGATACTTTTCTTGCTATAGCCGATGATCCAACTTCACCGGAAGTTGATTAAGCTTATAACGACCCAGAGGGGGACATTCTCCTTCTCGAATCTCTTCTCAATAATGATCCTTCGCCGTCACTAAATCAAGAAAGTTACTTACCAGAAATCAAGAAAGAGCTTAAAGTTTGTAAATCTTTCGAATCTTCAATCGATGAACCTCCTGAGGTTGAACTTAAGGACTTACCACCTCATCTCGAATACGTATTTTTAGCAGATAACAACAAGTTTCCTGTCATAATTGCCAAAGATTTGAGTGATGATGAAAAGACCGCTCTCATAAAGGTTCTTAAATCCCGAAAGCAAGCAATTGCTTGGAAGCTCTCTAACATTAAGGGTATAAACCCGGAATTTTGTTCTCATAAAATTCAAATGGAAGACGACTATGAACGAGCGGTCTAACATCAAAGAAGGGTTAATCCAAAGATCCATGATGTCATTAAAAAAAAGGTTGAAAAACTTCTTGACGCTGGATTGATCTACCCAATCTCGGATAGTCCTTGGGTGAGCCCAGTACACTGTGTACCAAAGAAAGGAGGAATGACTATTCTACCCCCTTACAGTTTTCCACAAAAGATCTTAAGACAAAGAAGATCATTTTTAGAGGGCGAAATTATGATGGGTTGTACGTGTTTGAACTAGAGGTTTCAAAATCCTTAGTTGGACTTAACTTATCATCTCCATTTGAAACACATTGTCGTCTTGGCCCCCCATCTCTTTAAAGTTTAAGGAAATCATGTCTTGAATATTTAAATTTATCATCTCTAAATTGCGATTCTTTTTAGTTTGATAAACACTAGTATGTTTATTTGATTTAAGCCTTCGAGCAAATAAGCTGGCTACATCCCCATTTGAGTTAGCTCATTCAAATGTGTGAGGTCCATGGCGTATCTAAATATGGTTTCAAGTAATTTGTCACCTTTGTTTATGACTAGTCATGTGTTACCTAGCTTCATCTTATAAAGAATCGATCTGACGTATCTATACACTTTTGCTCATTTGTTACTGAAATAAAGACACAATTCCATGTTACTGTTCAAACATTACGAAGTGATAATGCAAAGGAATATTTTCTAAGTCATTTAAGTCATATATGCTTTAACATGGAATTCTTCATGAGTGATCTTGTGTCTTCAGACCGGCCCAAAACAGGGTTGCAAAAAGCAAGAACCACCATATGTTTAAGGTAGCTCATGCACTTTTGTTTCAAACGAGGGATTAGGCGGCCTTGTGCTGCTGCAGAGCCTTTTGTGCCATTTCTATATATATCCGGTAATTTTATTTGCTTTAAGTTTTTTTTTTAGTAAAGGGGATAAAAAACTCAAGTAAAAATTTGCTTTAAGTTTCTTTAATATATATTTTAACACCAACACTTATATGTATATATAACACACAATCACTTAATTATACTACTAGTTAGGTGTCCCAAATTTAAGACTCACCAAAACTTAATCATATACCAACATTCTTGTCTATTTCCCATATCTATATATAACATACAATCTTTTAATTATACACCTATTTGCGCACGGACTTCCTCTTCTTCTTCAGGCGCTTCTTTTATAAACCATGGATAACTGTAGAAACACCCCTTTCCCGACTTGATGAAAAATACTAAAAATTAAAACTTTTTTCAAAAACGACATGACCCAAAACTGGCCTCCTTTACTCTTTTATAAACTGACAACAATCTATTACAAACCAGCCCTTGAGACTTTTTTACATGAAACTAGACTCAATTACCTATAAAAAGATGGGTGACATGACCTCTAACAAGCCACAGTTGATTTTATTCAAACTCCCAAACACGACCTTTTTTACACAACATGCTGTCTTTCTGAACAGTCTGTGGTAAATTGCAGATTTTATAACACCTCGTGTTTTAGGATAATGTACGACGTTAATAAAGTCACCAATTATTTTTAGTATTGTACGCGTTTGCTCTTAAACCGTAAACGTTAAATTAAATCGCGTAAACTAAAAATGATCATTCAATGTAAACGGGCATTAAACAATTAAATGTTTACATCAAACAAGTGTTATATGATTATTTAGAGGATAATTAATAACTTTGTTCATCTTATTTTTATTGGCTACGTAAAATGCTTACGTTTCGCGATAAAACGCGTTTCGGCATTCCCGGAAGCACCAAAACCTAACTACGCTTAAACGAATACCCACGATTATACCCAATACCCAAAATAATCAATATAACATCACATGGGAGCCTATGTGGCCGAAATTTTCAAGATAGGACCAAGAGATATCAACTTGCCCTAAATATCTAGATATTATAAATATCTAGATATTATAGGAAACCATTTCACTTACACATGGGTTAGAAAGTAACCATGGTTAGGTTAATTAGATATTTTCACTATAAATAGCATGCATACACTCTTTCTTTCATAAACACTTAGCAAAAATCACAAAAACTCTTTCTCCCTTCTCTCTCAAACTCACGGCTCAAAACCCTTAGAAAACACAATCCATAGCTTGATTTTCTTTCACCATATTAGTGTTTACATATCATACTTAAGGTATTCTAAGAAGAATTGAAGGGTTGGTTAAGCTTTGAAAGGGTTTTAAGAAGATATTGCAAGATTAGGGTTTTTGGTAAAAATTAGGGTTTCATCCTAATTTTTCAAGCCAAGAGGTTTAATCACAAGGGTGTGATTGTTGTTATCATCTCTACTCATCCACACAAGGTTATATCAAAAGCTTAATCATTTCATAACTAAGATTTTATGTGTTCATATGCTTTACTAAGTTAAATCACCATCTAGGGTACTTTTGAATATGTGAAATGGATTTTTACATTTGATTAATGTTTTGTACACTTATTTACATGTCATATGGATGATAATATTATGTTAAAAGGGATGTATAAGTGTTTTAACATGTTGGTTAAGTATAAACATGTTTAAGTGCAAATTAGGGTTTCTAAAAGTCAACTTATGAGTTACAAGTGAAAATGGTAGAATAACATGTTAATCTTGTTATCTTGGACTCACATGAACAAAACATAACCTAATGGACCTAATATATGTAAGACATAAGATATTAAGGGTTCTAAAGGGTTTATAACAAAGTGGTAAAGCTAAAAAGTCCTAAAAACAAGTTTTAAACACATTTTGGAAAATAATATCTTAGGGGCTGTTTTGTAATTCAAAATTTACATATATGTTTTATGATTTTATAAAATACTACATGTCACAAGGATCGAGGGGTCATAAAGAACTCGAAAAACCGATTAATAACGAAGAAGATACGCCATTTACAAGTTTACGATAGTTAATACTTTTATAAAACAATTTTTATAAAAAGTACTATTCACCACAGAAACTTATACTTTATAAACATCAATAATATGATAAAACTTTCAATTACGAGAACGTGTTCGAAAGAATCACTAAAAACGGAGCTATAACGAATAAGATACGACAAAAACGGGTTTTACGTTAATTAAAAGTATAAAAATAAATTTATAGTTGTTGTGAACAGTAAAAACACTATTCATCACAGAATCTCAAAAACCTAAAAATGTGATTTTATGATCACTCATCTTAATACAAAAGCGTGGGCGTAAGAAACGCGAGAAACGGGCTTAAAACGACAAAGTTATGTCATTTTTAGTAAAGGAGTAATTATAAACGTTTTTACTTTATAATTACAATTTCACTTAAACAAATAGATGGTGATACAACTATAAGATTATATTATGTTATTAATATAAGTACTCGGTACTTATACGACCTATATTTAATTAGGTTGCATTCGGGAATAATCGTGAAGCATTCCCACACTTGATATAAATTATCAGATCACTCACTTGAGGTGAGTTCATAGCCCCACACTTTTTATAGTTTTACTGATTTACTATTATTTGGGGTGGAAACAAGCTTTGTTTTACAAATTGGACGCAAGTGGATATTTTGCATTGATTACATGTTTGCCTAAGTAGCGATAACCCAAGTTAAGCCCATTATCATGAACTGTCAATTGCATAGTTGTAGTTGGGAATTACATTATGTGAGCGCGAATGTTATTTAATTAGATCTATTTGGGAAAGACTCCCCGTTCGGGTGACTAGCTATCATCGGGGAAACACGAAAGTTATAGCAAGTCCCAAAAAAAAAAAAAAAAAAAAAAAATCAGGGATGTTTCGGGTTAGGAAACATCATTTCGGGATGAGTGCAATATTTTGCGAACAGACTGTCGAGCTTCAGTGTCTTGAGCTTAGTGTTAAATGTAATTTGGTTTTTGTGATTTGTTTGCATATTTGTAACATCACTGGAAGTCCTTGCGGTCCTGTGAATTTAAGAATAACATAAAACTATGATTCACCAAACTATTTTTGTTGACGTTTTTTAAGCAATGTTTTTAGGAGGTCAATAGGCACGAGGTGCCAAGGATGCATTGGGTTACGTTTTGGATTGCACGCTTAAAGCTTTTATATCATATTTTAGGGAATCTATGTCTCTTTTGTAATATTACCAAGGAACAAGTGAAGCTATAAGCTTTTTTTTTGGTAATATGTCTTTAATTAAATCCAATGGATCAATTTAAACGACTTTTTGTGTCGTTCTCTATATATATCTTGTGGCTATTGATTCTTGAAGTAACACGCCCCGGATCCTTATTCCGCTGCGACCCATTTTGGGGGTGTTACAAAATCGATTGTTTCTCAAGTGAAATCAAGTGATGTTAATTCTTCTTCCTCTGAGATAGCCAAACTTACTCATGCAGTTAATCAGCAAACAAGTGATGTGACTACCGCCATGACCGCTATTCTATACAAATTTCAAGCAACCGACCTCCAAGCTTACGTAAAAGCCGTTGAGGTAATTTGTGTTACTTGAGGTGGTGCTCATCTTATTAATCCAGTTACAAATGTCTCGTCGTCGTGGCACACTCTTTCCTGAATTTCAGGATTAATTTCAAGGATACGTTTCAGCAGCCGCAGTTAACTACAATCAGGGTAATACAGTTATCGTCCACGAGTGTGGCTGAATCAATTCGACCTCACTGGTGTTTTGCTCAACAATGTGCAAAATAATCAAAAACTCGGTTTAGCCATTCTCCAAGAATATAATCGAGGAAACAATTTCAAAAAGATTACCTCTTATCAAGCTCCATTCATACAAAATCAGTTTACCTTTAAGTGAGTTGGAGAAATATTAAAGAAGATAAATGAGGTTTAATATAAAAGGACAAGCAGTCAAATTAACAATGTGAAAAATGAAGTTAAGAAATGAATTGCAAACTTCGATTCAAGCTTCAATGTCTAACCAAACCAATGAGATTAAGAACATGATGGCTAGCTTTTTCCAAATGAACACCGCTTCTTCTTCAGGTTCGGGATCTCTCCCTGGCAACACCATTGCTAACCCGAAAGGTGAATTAAAAGCCATCACCACCCGAAGTGGTATTGTTCTTGATGGACCTTTCGTTCCTATGCCTCCTCCATTTATTAATCCGGAGGAGGATGAACGTGCAGAGGAGACTTAAACGGACCCGGAACTCGCTGAGTTACCTTAAGGTCCCTCCTCCTTGTCAAAAGCTAATAACTTACTTCTCTAAAGACTTATATGGTGCACAAAAGGATCCTCTTCACCCCAATATTCCATATACCTCAGAATGCACCAAGAAAAACAGCAAGAGAAAGATGAAGTCCAAATTCATAAATTTTGGCAAATGTTCAAACAACTTCAACAATCATATCTCTCTTGCTGATGCTTTGATTCTTATCCCGAAATACCAAAAAATGCTTAAAAGTCTCCTTTCCAATAAGGAGAAACTTTTAGAGCTGGCAAACACACCCCTTAATGAAAATTGCTCAGCGGTTATCCTTAAGAAGTTACCCGAGAAACTTGGAGACCCTAGGAAATTTCTCATTCCGTGTGGTTTTAGTGAGCTCAAGTGCAAGGCCCTAGCCGATCTAGGTGCTAGCATCAACTTGATGCCACTCTCGGTTTGGAAAAAGTTAGGTTTACCCGAGCTTATTTCCACCCGCATGACCCTTGAACTAGCTAACCGGGCAATTTGTACACCGGCTGGAATTGCAAGAGATGTCTTTGTTCTGGTTGGAAAGTTCACATTCCCCACCGATTTCATCATCGTTGATTATGAAAGCGATCCTCGAGTCCCCCTCATCTTGGGAAGACCTTTCTTACGGACCGCTCGTGCTTTGATTGACGTTTACGGAGAAGAAATGATTCTCCGTGACGGTGACGAAAGATTAATCTTGAATATGAGACATGATACTTCAAGCTATTCTAACAAGCCTCAAAAAGAATCAATCAACATGATTGATTTCTGCAATGTTTCATATGAGGATTATCTTGAAGATTTGTTTTCAACAAATCATCTGAGTGGCAATTCCACTCCAATTTCAGACCCTATTGTTTCTTTTTCTCCTACACTTACTTCCTTAGAAGAAAGTGATTTAATTTGGGAAGAATTCGAAGCTTATCTCGCAAGTGATTCATTTCCACCGGGGAGTGATGATACCGACTTTGACCCGGAGGGAGATCTTCATTTAATTGAGGAATTATTAAATAATGATCCTTCATCTCCTCTCCCTCTTTCTCATAATCCATTAAGTGGCAGTACCACTTCTTCTTCTCCTGACCATTTGCTTGAGGAGTTCGCCGATGAACTCGCTCTTATTACATTTCCACCGGGAAATGATGATCTTCCTTTTGATATCGAATCCGATCTTAGAGAAATATAATATTTGCTTAACTATGATCCTACCAAGGAAATGGGATGGTATTCTCGAGGAGTCAGTTGATGAGGGGAAATATTGTAAGATCCATTAATAACGATCTTGTTGATACCATTCCGAGATGTTCACCGATGAAACATACTCTTGATTATTCATTTCCCCATTATATGATGATGTCGATGATGATCTTATTGAACTTGAGTCCAATAATGATGATGTTTATGATGATCCATTTGACTCCAAGGAAGATAAAATCAAAGTGTTAAACTCTTATTGATGATCTTGACCACCCCTAGATAAAGTGATTCCTTCTTCCACCGAGTATGACTCGGTTCTCTATAAGGATTTTTCCGAGGTTGATGCTTTGCCTTCAACCAATAACGAGGACAAGGTATTTAATCTAGGTATACTCATTAATGAGAACCTTTTCGAAGTCACTATTCGAGTCTCCAACTGTGCAAAGAATGTAAAGAAGACACACTATGCCTTCTTTATTTCTTAAGGATTTTAATCCTCTCTTTATGAAACCTCTCCTTTCCACTAAGAAGTTCACGGGTCCCGGTAACTTTACTCTCGTTTCATCTGAAATGTGGAAAAAGTTTTCAACCCCGAGATTCTCACTTCTAAAGGAGTTCATACTTCTCTTCTCCCAGAATTATCTCATCGGGGCCCTAAAGCTTTTAAGGTCATTAAAATTTTTAAAAGCCCGATGGGGATTTTTCCTTGCTCTTATGGAGAGGACATTTCCGTGTTTTGGTTGTTTCTGTGTCTTATTTCTATCCTCATGAACCAACTCAAGTATGGGGGGGATTGGGTCAAGCCTAAGTTGCTAAAACAAGCGCTTCGTGGGTGGGCAACCTTGCTTATTTTATTCTATTAATATAGTATTAACGAATAAGTGTGTTGTGAGAGGGCTCGCTTCTTCCATTTTCCGTGTTTTGTGTTTTTGTTGTATGTCCAGGATTGCCCGGATTTTTGAAGCCTCTTGTGCTCACGGTTTTTGTCCTTCGTTCACTAGAGCTTCACATGCTCTAGCTTTCATTATGGCGAACCAATATCCAAATATTTATCGACTAACGTCTTATCTTTGAGCCATACTTAATAAAAAATAAAAAACGGCTTAGATTTACGTAGAGACCCTTCTTAAAAATTGAGGACAATGTTCAGTTTAGTATGGGGGGATCTTCGATTTGATTGTGCCTGCAGTAGTTATTTTCCACGTAATCTCGTTTTTACCACCAAAATACCAAAAAAATGAAAAAAAATCAAAACTTTCAAAAATTAAATAAGTGTTTTGTCACAATTTTGACTTTCTTGCTGGGTAGAATAAGAATAAATTTTGACTCAATCGAGCGTGTTGAGCTCTAGCTTGTTCCTTAACTTTTAGACTAAGCATTGCTAATCTTTTTAAAGATTTTAAATTTGCGGAAGAACGAGAAATGATAGAGTTAATTTGATGTTAGATGCTAAACAGGATTATTGGAAATCTTAAAAGCTCATAAGTGTTGGTTGTGGGCTTTTTCTCTCAATAAGCTTCTAACCAGGATATAATACGTTGCTATTTTTGAAAATTCTAAACTTAAATCAACAATTTTTGGACGTATAGTCGATATCAATAATTTTAGTTAAATTTATACATAAATATCCTAAAAGCAATTTTCTCTATATGTGGTATTATATGCATAATAAAAACATGATGAAATGTGAAAAAATAATAAAATTGTGGGACTAAATAATAGTTTACTGCATTTTGCCGGTCAACAACCAATGGTGCAGTCTTCTAAACGAACATAGTAATTATCCCGAGACTGATATATAAAGTTTGCTGCTTGCTTGGCCGGCTACAACCGATTGTTGCAGCTTCTAAAAGGTCGAGGTTTTCTTTAGTTTAATGGGTTGAAATTATATTAGCATAATAAACGTGATTTAATAAATATCAGGAAAATCTCTTTTTCGTAAATTAAAAATATTGCTTTTGAACTATGGACTATTTTCGTTTAAGTTGTGATTTTAGTGTATAAACGGCGAAATCCAAGGGGTGTTGAAACCGGAAGGTCGTGAGTTCCGATTACTAGTCTCTGTGGGGTGTCAAAAGTCTGGTAACTAGCCGTAAGGTTGGGATGTGCCGAGAAGAATTCGTACTTGGGATGATCTCGCCTTCTTATCTTTACTTTTGGGTGGGAACGTGACCATAGAAAATTTTGCAAAACGTTGATCTATGGTTAAAAAAATCAAAAAATTTAAGCCACATTCACCTATGATTATAACAATTGTCGGGTGTGAAAAGTTTACAAGGTACAAGTATGGAGTAGTGTTAGGCATCTATTACTTGTATTTAACGGTGATTTTCGTTTTTAAGCTTGGTTTTGGGCAAGTGAAAAGTCATGAACGAAAATTTTTTCATTTTTGGGGCATTTTAGGTTAAAGTGCGTCATTGTTCTTTGGACCCTAAAGTTATAAAATATCGAATGTCAAAACATGTTAGTTTAGTTGTTAAATATGAAAAATACAAAAAAATGATAAAAGGAAAAATACACTAAATAATGTGTGGTAATAAGTGTAAGATTTATAAATAGGTTATAAAAAGGGGCTTTTCAAAATTATGAGTCTTTAATTCCTTTGATGAATTACTTAGCTATTTTCGAGGTTTATTAGTGAGGGGATGAGATTCTTAGTTTCTTTTACGAGTTACTTTGTCATTGGGTGAGGAACGACAAATATCTTTAGTATGGAGGATTTTGGTAAGTGCTTAATTACACTCCTTTGACCTAATAAAAGTGCTTTTAAAGAGTCTAAAAAATACGAAAAATACATTGTTTTTGTGTGTTGTGCATATGTCATTGTGCAGTAAGTTTATCAACAATAAGAACAAAATAAAGCCAAAACGGACAAAACCGAGCACGGAATAGAAAGAGCGTAAAAAGTCAAAGTCAACAAAAGTCAAAGTCAACAAAAGTCAACAAATTCAAAGTCAAAGACGGAAGCGGTAACGAAGAATATTCAATGGGCCGGGTCAGCCCATTAAAACATTATGAAGACCATAAAAAGCCCAAAGTCAAATATATACTTACCCGGCCTAATTACTAAGCCTAAAACCCACTTAACAGCTGTTAACCCTATAAACCCTTTAAACCCTTTACATCATTAGTCCTCAAGGACTAACATTGTTAGTCCAAAAGGACTAACGATGCAATAACTTACAAAATCCCCCTGGGCAAACGCTGTAATCTTCAATTCACCAAATATCTTTCTCGCCCAAACAACCCCAGTACTGTTCATCTGTCTTCTTTACCTCGACCTCTGCACCATCAAACAAACACGTCATTTTCCCTGAACCCCACCTTAACCCCACTTCATAAGACACCAAATCCATGTTGGCAATCCCTCAACATTTGATTGGACAACAACGAATCAAGGGTCTAGGATTATGGCTTGGAGAACAAGAAAATTTAATGGCTAGGATTGATTTTGAAGTCACTCACACAACTAACACTCCTTTGAGCTCACTCACAGGAGTAGCACAAAGAAGAAGACACCAAGACATTTACTTTTCTATAAATAGGACCTTGTAAGCCATTGGTGGCATCTATCTAGTTAGTTAGAAGTTTCTAGGTTTTCTTTCAGCTTATATTTAATGTTTTTAGCTTATTGTACTTTTATTGAAAGCCATAGTATTTTTTATTTAAGTGAATGAAATTTAAGTTTTTATGCAAAAATCTTGTTTTTAAGTTAATGTCTTTTATGTTTTAAGGTGTTTGATAAGCTCTCTTAAAATAGTTATCGTTCATTAAAGTTGTTAATTAAGCTACATAAACTTTTCCATAGTTTATATAGCTTAAGCCTTTTTCACAAAAAAAACTCACTCAAAAGCTCTTTTTGGATGATAAGCTAGCAATGGATGAGCTTATAGATTTCACTAGCTTGTCTTTGACAAGCTAAAGCTTGTAGATCAACTTATTGAAAGCTTGTTTGCCCGGTTTTGAGCAAGGGATTTATGAGTTCTTAATTTCCATTTTTATGCATTTTACTGTTCACTTGCTTATTCATTGCTTTTTACTGCTTATTGTTGCTTAGTTATGTTATTTATGGCTTATTATGCTTTCTTATTGTTTAAATGTTCTTTGTTCATGCCCTTATTTAAAATTGTCTTAATTTGCTTTAAACTGCTTATCTTTATTGCTTATTTTAAGTGCTTATATCTGAGTTCCATTTGCTTATTATTAGTTAATATAGATTGCTTGTCATCTGTATTTAAAATACTTAGCTTAAATCATCAAAAATCACTTTAAAATGGATTTTGATAATTTAAAGGGGTGTTTGGTTTAAGGGCTAAAATGGGTCAAATTGTGTTTAAAAACTGTTTGGGTCACTAAGCTAACTTATACAAGCCTTCTTTAAGTCATTTTAAGCTGTTTTTAAGAGTTTTAAAGTCTTAAAGTTAGTTTTGAGGTTTAATCTATAAGATGCTTAAATCTGTGGTTCAAAATCAGATTTCAATAGCTTATTTGATAAAGCTTTTAAAGATAGCTTTTAAGAGTTGTTTTGGCATTGTTTATGTTATCAATATGCAGTAGTAACAAGTTTTTGTTTAGTGCATTTGCAATTATTGTTTTAGTCTAAATCTGTCAACTCTTGTTTTAAGTTTCAAAAAGTCAATTTTCATTTTAAAATTTAGATAAGTTAAAGTAGGTTTTAGCTTTTGTAATTGTTTGCATAAGCTCTTTGTAGTATAGATTTTATCTGTTTAAGCTTATTTTACATTTTAGTTATCTTTTAATAGCTTAAAAGTAGGCCTGCACTTTGCATTTTGTCTTTTCAAAAAAAAACCAAAACTCAGCATACACTAAGTGTCACAGCCATTTTCATAAGCCTTTTTAGTAGCTTATTTGAGTTTCAAACTCATTTCTCTTTGCTGGGGTTGATTTTTCGAGCCTTATTGTATAAGCTTTAAGTTTTGATGAGCCTTTAAGCCATAAGGATCCATTAAAGGCTTAAAATTAAGCCCAGAAGTGCCCCCTTTGGCTGTTTGGTTAATAGGTTTTGACCAAAGTTTCTATTTGCTTTTCTGAGCTTGTAGCTTATTGGAATTGCTTAATTTATGTTTAGTCCTGCTTATTAGGTTAGATTTAGGACCTTTTAGCTTAAATTAGTTTAGGTTAGAGCTTATTTAAGCTTTTTAGCTTTTTTCAGTTTAGCAAATTTAAGTTTAAAGCCTTTTAAGTGATTCTGTCGTTTAAGCTTGTTTTTAGTTCATTTTATTAGCTTATTGTGATCATAAGTGCTTATTAGGTGTAGGTGTATATCTGTTTTAGCTTATTTTGCTTTTTTCTTTAGCTTATTTAGTTTTTAAAAGCCAAAAAGTTAAGCAACTTGTCACTTAGCTTAAATCCTAGTCTGTTACTTATTTTAGCTTATTTATGTGCTTATTTGAGCTTTTAATAAAAAATGTTTTTTACAAAAAGTTATTGTTTTAGCTTTTAAACAAGTTTGTAAAAAAAATTAGCAAATAAAAACATTGGGAAATTGGGAAGTCTAGGGTGAGCAAGGCTCGAACCCTGGACTTCACCAACCTCAACCAACATTTTAACACACACCACACACAACCACTAGCGCCCTTGGGTCTTTTCCGTTTTACTTTGCACATATTAATCTTTTATACACTTTTTAGCCTATTTTAGTTATAAGCCCCTTTCTGCTTATTACAGCTTATTGCAATAAGCTATTTCACCCAGCTTATTTTTCTTAGGAATAGCTTAGTTCAAGCTACTTTTCAGGAATTTTTCAGAATTTTCCATTTTTGTTTTAGTATTTTTTTAATTAATTTTTTTTATTAAAACTGTTTTTAATTCATAAAGAAAAAATAATTAAAAAGTCAAAAAAATATAGTTCCTTTTTTTTAAAATTTCTTTTATATTTTAGATTTTGTCAAAATTAATTTTGCCTTTCGTAGGTGTTAAATTTGTACAAATTTAGTTTTTTTAAAGAACGGGATTTGGTCGTTAATCTTTTCTTCGTGTTTTACCTTTTTAATTGCTTTCGTTTTAGGGTTTCTTTTACTTGTTTGTGCATTTTAAATTGTAGAAATAGAATCCAAACCAAAAAATCATTAAATCATTCAAAAACGCGATCACGAACTTAATCCCGATTCTCAATTCACGTCTCGACAGGAAACGACTCGGGAAGGTTTTTAGGGTTTTTACTTTGGATAAAAGTAAATCTTTTAAAAGCCTTACGGAATACTTATCTCTCTATTATTGATCTTATCCTTATTATATATTTATATTATATATTATATTTATATATATTAAGTGGTGAGTCAACACCAAAGGAAATTCTGGCAATGGAAACGGTGAAGTTCAAAGCACCGCCACCGATGACCGGACCCGCGGAGAACCGAAACAAGAACAAGTTCTGCGAGTTCCACGGGGATAAGGGTCACAGCACAGATGAATGCATCCATCTGAGAAAGTAAATAGAAGAAGCGGTCAAATCAGGACAACTATCACACCTGATTAAAGAGATAAAGCAAGGAAGTAACCAGGGAGAGCACGCAAAGACCGCCAAGAAAGGAGAAGCCTCCAACAAAGAAAAAGCTACAGCAATATTTATGGTTCAACCTTGGCAGCGAATAACAAGGCAAAGAATCACTCAAAGCTTCTCCTCAAGTCAGGAGATCTCCTTCCCACCCATCGCGAACAGCGATAGGCAAGAAAATCCAATAGT
This sequence comes from Tanacetum coccineum, assembly GCA_026074375.1. Lineage (NCBI taxonomy): Eukaryota > Viridiplantae > Streptophyta > Magnoliopsida > Asterales > Asteraceae > Tanacetum > Tanacetum coccineum. Next base: position 48,542 of record BQNB010007869.1, on the reverse strand, counting down.
GATCGAAGCGGTAGTCGAAGGGCACCTCATCCGCCGCATGTACGCGGCTGGAGGGTCTGCCTCAGAAGTATTATACGAGCATTGCTTTAATAGGCTCTGTTCAGAAGTCAAAAGCTGAGTGATTCTAGCTACAACCCCACTCTTAGGGTTTAGTGGTGAAATATCTTGGTCTTTGGGACATATATCACTAATGGTATCCTTAGGGGATGAGGAACACTCCGTGAATGCTTGATTGAATTTTATAGTTGTCAGCAAACCCCTTCACCGTATAACAGTTCATTGGCCGCCAGGGGTCTTAAAAAATCCAAGCGTCCCTATACACGGCACACCGACTGCTCAAATTCCTGGTAGGAGGGGGAATAGTGACATCCGCAGAAACACCATAACACCAGCAAGAATGCATAATGGTAGTGAAGATCCGCAAGTACTTTCCAATAAGCAAACAACAGCGGAAGGGATAAAAGTAGCAATTCATCCTGAGTACCCAAAGCAGACTGTCACGATAGGCGGAAGCTTATCGGAAAAAGGAAAGATGGAGCTCTATGACTTGCTCAGGAGCAACCTAGACATATTCACCTGGAAACCAGTAGACATGACAGGCATCCTAAGATCCATAGCAGATCACCGTCTGAATGTTTGTGAAAGGTGCTCGCCCATAAGGCAAAAAAGAAGAGGACAGGCACCAGACCGGAACAAAACCATCCAAGAAGAAGTTACCAAGCTCGTAGAAGCCGCCATAATCATAAGAGAGGTGCATTACCACAACTGGCTCTCGAACCCAGTCATGGTAAAGAAACACGATGGTAGCTGAAGGATGTGAGTAGACTTCACGGACTTGAACAAATCATGTCCGAAAGATTGCTACCCGCTCTCGGAAATTGATTGGAAAGTCGAATCCCTATGCGGATATCCTTTCAAGTGCTTCCTAGACGCCTACAAAGAATATCACCAGATACATATGGTAGAGGAAGACGAATAAAAGACAACTTCTTTTGTTATGCAAAGATGCCCATCGGCCTCAAGAATGCCAGAGCAACATATCAGCGGCTTGTGGATAAAGCTTTTGAAAGACAAATAGGCCACAACCTGGAAGTATATGTGGATGACCTTGTGATAAAAAGTCATACGGAACAAGAAATCCTTAGGGATGTTCAAGAGACCTTCCAAACTTTAAGGAAAATAAACATGAAGCTTAATCCCAAGAAGTGCACCTTCTACGCGGAAGAAGGAATGTTATGTTAACCCTAAAGATTCACATAACAAGAGACATGATCCGGAGGTCGGGGAGGATTGAACAAATGTTTAGCCATATTATTTATTAAGAGAAAGGGAAGATGTGTGTTTTCTAAAGAGAGAAACACACACCTTATTACAAGTGAAATAAATCCTCACCCCTCCATGGAAGTATGGAGGGGATATATATAGCCCTGGACAAGATCTACTTACTACACTTGACATTTCTAGTCCCTGCGTGTCCGGCTAATATAAACTAATGTAATTCCGTATTAGCCGACATATTTTAAGGCTAACAATCTTCCCCCAATATGTGGGCATACGGAATTACTTACAATGTTCCTAACAAGTACAAATACAACAAAATAAAGTGACATCCAAGGCGCTTCCAATGCTGAAGATGACGTCTTTGTCTTCTAGTCTTGATACTTGTACTCCAGCTTGGATTTTCTTTGTCTTGACTTGTTCTGGAACCATTGTAGTATGCATGAGTTGGATTAACTTCCCCCCAATTCATGCAGCATGTCTTAAAAAGCTTTCTTCATAGACTCCTTTTTGGCGAAGTTTCTGAATTAGCTTCCCCCCAAACCAACATCCGTATCTTGAGCAGATTCTGAAACGTTGATGTCTCTTGAACGATCTTCTAACATTGACATTTAAAGTGCACAGCGGAATTTAGTAGAAGAAACAGTCAACCACACCATCTAATACTGCTTCTATATTGTATCATGACATTCGGTCTTAATGATTATCCGTTTGGGGGAACATGCAAGAGATCAACAACAATTCTTCTCACGCATGCAGAAAACTTCACACACCATACTAAGTGAAGTAGTATAAACTACTTCCCCCTGGAAGTTGACCTGACACCATCAAAGTATCAAAGTACACGTATTCCCCCATGATGGTTTTGAACTCTCGGAAGCATCATTGACGTGTACGACCATATACTCGAGAAGTTCTTGTCATAAGCAACAATCTTGAAAAGTTATGAAAGACATTGAAGAACTTTGAAAGATTTTACTTAGACTGTGAAGCACCATTGACATTCTGTAGCTTCAAATATCCCGTGAGAGTTGTTGTTCAATCTCAACCTTATACTCTCAGGGCTCACTTACCACCTCGTATTCTGACGGGCTATTGTTGTGACCATTTGTGAAGTAAATACCTGATATACCAAACTTGAAAATAAGAATATTCCCCAAATTTGTTACTTAAGCTTGCACTGTTGTTAATTGAAGAACGGTGCAGAAGAAAGCCTCTAAGTATCATATACACTCAACTAAGAGCCAAAATAAGTACAACACCTCTTGAGACTATCCACATCGGCATCTGCATGTGACACTGAGCACTACAAGCAAACTCCTTTAAGTGATAGCTATAAAACCGTGAGTACTTCAATGTAATCTACTTACATCGGGTATAACTGATAAATCCAAGTCTCTATCTTAACTGTATACGTTTCAAGCAAGTCATCAAATGTAGATTGGGTTTGAAAGAAAAGGGGTAGAAACTAGAAGGAGTCTCGATGATGAAATAAGTAGGACGCTTCGTGAAAATCCCCACTTCATACTCAATTAAGGGATACCAAATCAACTTCGTGATCACTTGACATTAAAATCCGAATTCCATAGCCGTTTTGACGTTTAAGTGAATCTTATTCGGATCGTTTTTAGTGTTATGTATCATGTTTGTTGTGTTGTTGTTCAAGAATGTCGTTAAACTAGGACAAATGTTATTTTGAATGACCTTAACGGATCAACATTGTCTAGTCAAACTTGACGTGATAGTATTATAGTCCCGGCTTAATCCGATAACATGTCCATTTAACCAATTTATAAAAAATCCTTGTATAAAATTGGTTAAATTTTCTGCCCACTCCAAAATTATACTCGACAGCCCAAATCTTTGTGAATCCTCGGCCCACGTTCACCAATAAGACCCAACTACAATTGATGATTCATGGCCCAAGATATTGAAACAGATATAACCTACCCATTCCATATAATTAGGGTAGAGAATCCCTAATCACTCTCATAAAAAAACTCGCCCTTTTTTTTCATTCACGCAGTCACACAAACAATCTATCCCCTTCTTCACTACATGATCGAATCCTTATACCACCAATACATTAAGATTAACAATAAAAAAATAAGCAAGTATATCCATTTCTTCCCCATTAACATAAACGCCCCAGAACACCATTCATTACCTCTTATCAAATCAAACATATACCTCCTTAATTGATTATGTTTTATCCGTGAAGAACATAGAAGACAAGAGGCTTCAAGGTCTTAAGTAAGGTCTCGGGTAGGTACTTGGTTTGTTTATGTGATGTCCAACGAAAGAGAGAATGATTGTAACATGATTGTTATAAATCCTTCTCTATTTTCGAATATTGAAAAGGTTTTATACCTTCACAGATAGATGAGGAGTTTTACTTTCGTGTAGATGATCATTTAATGGTCTTGAAGTAGTTGAAACACATGAAAAGAAACTGAGATCATTGTTATGATTTTTTCGAGTCTTGTCGTTGTATGGAGATGGAGTTGGAGTTGGGATTTGTGACGAGGGTTAGGTTAGCTTGATTGTGGATTATAGACTGCGATGTGATCTGTGACGATGTTGTTAGGCTGTTGATGTTGTTTTGGTTGTTGTTGTCGATATGGTCACGAGTCTGTCGAGTCTGATTTTCTTATGACTTGATATCATGTTGGCAGTCTTGACTCTTTTGAGTTGACCGGGTCAACTCGGTAAATACCAGGTTGACTCGGTTTGGGTCGTGGTATACCAAAACGCAACCAAGCAAGAGGCAAAACGCAACCCGGTTCTTGGTATAACAAAACGCAACCAAGCAAGACCTATCAAAACGCAACCCCCTCTTTTTTCCCTTTTTTTGAGTCAAAACGCAACTAGGGTCTTAGGGGGGCAAAACGCAACATGTCTTGGGGGGGACAAAACGCAACCCGCTCTTGAGTAAAACGCAACCGAGAATCAATTTGACCAGCGTTTTGTTTAGATTTGGCATATTTATATGTCTTCATTGTACCTATACACCAAATCGCCAACCACCAAAACGCAGCTTCCACCAGTCAAAATGCTGTTGTACCGGTCAAAACGCAACCTCTAAAAAGTCCTTTTGTACCTTTTTTTCTTAAATACCGGACTGTGTATAATCCTTTTGTTTTTAGTCAAAACGCACCAAAAACTTAGAACCCCGTTTGTACTTGTCATGAAAGCACAAAAAACTTATTGTACCAGGCAGAATCGTAACATGAACAAAAAAAAATGTTAAAAAAAACCCCCAAATGCACAGTACTATGATAGTGACTGAACAGTACATGAACCAGTAACGGACTATGAACAAACAAGCATGACTACATTAACCCTGCAGCGTCTGATACAATTGTTATCCCTAAAGTTTCACATAAAAAAGAAGACCATGTCCGGAGGTCGGGGAGGATTGAACAAATGTTTAGCATATTATTTAGTGAGAGAAAGGGAAGTTGTGTAGTTTTTAGAGAGAGAAAACACACACCTTATTACAGTGAAATGAATACTAACCCCTCATGGAAGTATGGAGGGGAAATTTATAGCTCTAGACACGATCTACTTACTTACACTTGACATTTCTAAAGTCTGCGTGTCCGGCTAATATAAAACTAATGTAATTCCTTAGTGCCGAAATATTTAAGGTTAACATGTTCCTAGGTCACGTCATAATCATGAAAGGAATAAGGCATGTGACAAAGCTGAGGCATTGATAAAAGCTATTTAGTCCCCAAGGAAGCTGAAGGAAGTACAAGCCTAACGGAAAGTGGCAAGCCTAAATAGATTCTTGTCTAAGTTCCACAGAGAATTCGTTACTTTTTTCAAAACTTAAAGAATTGTATAAAAAGAGTGACTTTTAATGGACAGCAAAGGCAGAAAAAGCGTTCCAAGATATGAAACGATGCATCGCAGATCAGCCAATGGTAACTGCACCAAGACCTAATGAAGAAATGATAATTTATCTCTGCGCAGCCAGAGAAGCAGTTAGTGCGGTCCTGCTAACGGAAAGAGATTCACAGCAAATGTCGATCTACTTCGTTAGTCATGCCTTGCAAGCTCCGGAAATAAACTACAGCTCAATGGAAAAACTAGTGTTAGCCCTGGTGCACGTTTCAAGAAGGCTGGGAAGATATTTCCAAGTACACCCGATAGCAATCATTACTGACCAGTAATCAAACAAATCCTGCCACGGCCTGAAAATGCCAGAAGAATGCTAAAATGAAAATTTAAGCTAGAGGCATTTGACATCACTTACAGGCCAAGAACATCCATACACGGCCAAGTCCTAGCCGACTTCATCGCTGAAAGACCGGATGAAGATGGTCCGCTCATAGAGATACAAGTTGAGGAAGCAGCCTATTAAGCTGGGGCGATATAGAATCTTGATTGATGACTAGTGTGTGTAAATGAAGGTGTAATTAGTGTGTGTGTTTAGAGAGAGAATTTCTTAACCTTTCCTCATTTGATATTGATACAAAATGACTTGGTGTGGAGGATTACATCATTATGGTGGCCTAATTCCTTATTTATACTTAGAGATGTAACTAAGTATACTATAAATACAATAGTAGTCTCTACACTATTTCCTTCTATGCACATTGATCCTAAATCTATGCATATTCTATTATTACATCAAAATGTGGAATTTATCTTTAATTCCTACAATCCCCCCCTATGTAATGATATGATAGATTTGGATATCTTTCTTGTGTAGCTCAAAAATGCTAAGAATTCATAAAAGCTGAGGATGACCTTGTAGCATATCTCCCCATATAAAATTTTCTCCCCCTATATAATAGGATAGATTTCTTTATCTATGAAGGTATCAACTCTACTCTCGAACTCAAAATCAGCATTCTTAAAAGCTAACTTGATCTTCTTTTGCAACTTGATTCTTTAATAGCTTGTATGAAATCTTTATCTTTGAACTTTATCTTGAAAATAGATTTTAATCACATAATGTTGCTGACGAAAGACCTTGAATGATGATATTGATTGAGCTTTGCTTTGTAGAAAACTTAAACACTTGACTTTATTCTTGAATCTTCATACTCTTTGAGCTCCCCCTCAATCACATATCCATCTCTTTGAACGTTAAAGTAGTGATCTTGACTGTAAAGACTTTTTCTTGAATGAATTGTTGTTGAAGACGATGATGATATTGTTGAAGTAATCTTATGCAAATGTTGAACCGGCTATCTTGATTGATCTTTAAGCTTGATGAAATAATACAGCTGTAACACCCCCAAAATACGATACGCAGCGGAATATAACATTTGGGGTGCTACATCACGATACAATCACACAAGTCATAACAAACAACTATAAAAGAGTTTTTTGTTAAATAAATTTCCATTTATTTCGTTTGAGAAAGATCAGAGTACAAGTCCAAAACTATCATAGAAAAAAATATTTCTAAAAGTCACATCCACGACTTCATTTCTAAAAACTTTCTATCATTTATTGGACACAGTTCACTGAGGTACACCGTCATTGATATCCGCGTTTCGTCCATCCCATTGACATCTTCAATACTAAACATGTGATACTGCTTAAAAACGTCAACAAAACGTTGAGTGAATTCATAGAGTTTACACATAACAGTTAAAACGCATATTTGGTTCAACAAAACATATAACATTGCTCGTAAGACAAGTTATAAAAACTAGGCGAATACCCGTGCACGCACGGAAAATCTCTAGCTGCCGATGATTAACGATATGCAATATTGCGGTTTTCGTGTAACGTTCAATACAGATTTGTTTGGGTCAGAATAACAAACAATATGCAATATTGTGATAATTAACGATATGCAATAGTTGCCGTGTAACGGGCAGTATAATTTTTTTTTTTAGATGCCTATAACAAGATTTTGATACCCGCGTTTCGCTACGGTGCGTTTTGCAAAGTTTTTTTTTGTTGTTATGGCTCAGTCTTGAAGCGTACAAAAATGTCTATGGTAAGGACTGAGTGTATCTACAAAGGTAATGTGAAACATCAGTCCATCATAATAACAACTTGTTATACCCAACTTTTATTTTTTGTTCTACACATGTGAATTTCGCAAATAAGGGCCCGTTTGGTTCGCAGAATGTTTTTGGTGGAATTGGAATGTGTTTGAGGATTTGGAATGTTAAAGAAATCCTAGATTGTTTATAGAATGAAATCTAATGAATTGGTATCTTAAAAGAATTGGAATTTGTGAATATACTATTGTGTGTTTGGCTTGGAAATAAAATGAAAAAAACAAATTATTTAATTTTATAATATGAAGAATTTTAATTTGTTTAAATAAATAAATTAATTATAATATTAATTTTTTTTATTTTTCATTTATTTTGGAAAAATTTTTTTATATATTATTATTTTTAAATAATATTTAAATTAATTGTATAATATATATATATATTTACATTTTTTATTTATAATATGAATTATTATTATTGATATTATTTGTTTGGAGATTGTATAATTTATATACTTTTTTGAATTAAAAAATATTAATCTAATTATTTTATTATTTGATAATATATCTATTTTAATTGTATTTTTTTAATTTTTTGTTTTGGTTATAAATTTAATTAATTTAATAAGTACGAATTTTTTTGTATAAGTTATATTTTTTTATATTTTTTTAAAATTAATATTATTTGTAGTAAATAACTATATTATTAGATAATTTTTAAATAAATAAATAAATATAATTTTTAAATTAATAAATAAATATAATTTTTAAATTAATAAATAAATACAATTTTTAAATAAATAAATAAATATAATTTTTAAATAAATAATAATAATAATAATATAAAGTTATTTAATAATAATAATAATAATTACGGATGGATGGTCCGGTTATGGTTGCTTTCATCGTTGACAAAAACTGAGCTTTTTCTGGCCCAAGAGACCCGGAGCAGATTGGAGGTTATTTTCCCACATAAATATTTCTCGGACCTTGATCGGGGTTAAGTTATTGGGTGGGCCTGTTAAGGTCGTGATGGTTGCATTTTTGGTACGCGTTGTAAGATCGCAGAGTACTAAAACCATTGGGCATTGGACAGCGGCTTTGCCAAGATAAATGATCCTCAATCGTGAGTAAGACTTCTCATTTTTTTACTTGGGCAGTGTGCAGGGGGTTTCTAAACATATATTTTACTATGCGGCATAGCCCCTGTGTCTTTGACTTGGCTCTTCGTTCTGGCTTGGGGTATTGGTTCGGTTATGGATCGGGTTTGGTGGATGGCACGTGGGGGAGACTCGTACTTTAACCTTTTGCATTTGGGGGGCTTGGGAATTTATTCAGAGCGTGATGTTTTGACTTATGCCTTAGTTGCTCACGTTTGCTGTCTGCTACCTTTGAAGGACTTAACTGCCTTCAGATGTTGTGGATAGCGTAGCTCATGGCTCCTATTTCGATGACGGCTTTGTGTGTGTTTAAACAATGCCATGGAGATTGGATTTTCTAAGAAATCCAAGTGAGGTCGCTGCCCCAAACTCATGAAGGACGCGCGCAGACATATATTTCACGCGCGCGTTATAGGATGCAGATTGTGTTCTTATTCTTTATCGCCTCGACAGATTTGGTCTTTGTGGGCAAATTCAAAGAGGATCACACTTCATACTGGCTTCGTGTAGTACGATTTTCTGGGCTTATTTGGGACAGGGACTATGAACGGTAAGACTTAGTTCTGTTCCTCGTGTTACCGTTTTAGGCGTCCCCTTATTTTCTGTCTGCACAAGCGTGTTCAGCTTGTTCAAGGGTTTTTATGAGGATAATTTATGGCGATCATGCTTGTATCATGCTGTGGGATTATCGGATTAAGCACCGTCACATATGGTTCGTGACTCCCTTGTCCCGGACTCGCGGCGCCGCGCGCGCACATCTGGGTCTCCGCGCTCAGCGCGCTCCCTCCTCGCACCCGCAGTTGATGTGACTGGATGGTGGAGACAAAAAACTTACGACCAGCAGATATGCTTTTTACTGTAGGATGGAGGTTAGATGTGTGTGATGGATCTGACCGGATTATTCTCCTTGACACAAAAAGGGGATGTCTGATTTTGCTCCAAGGGCGGGGCGGTGACTGATGCTGCACTGCACAAACGGAGCGCTCTCGCTATATGAATAGAGATGTGCGGATTTGGATACGGTGTCTCCCTTTTCATTTTCTTCTTTTGGGAACTCGGAAGATGCGGGTGACTTTACGAAGCGGGTCCGGAATTTTTCCATGTCTAAGATACTGCGGCCCGCGCTGTGTCATATTTTTAACTAGGTTTGGACATTTCTATTGCTAAAGGGAGTGGGAGTCATATAGTATATCGGCGCTCTCCTCCAATGTCATTCGCCCCCTAATCTGTTTTAATTAAATGAAGTGATGTTATAAAAAAAAAAAATTGATATTGGAAAATTCTGAAGTTCCATGGGAATTGTTACATATTCCTTTCCATTGTAATGGGGAACGTTGATTTCCACAACGTGGGCATTTTTAAGGAAATAAATTCAATTCGTGGCCAACAAACTAATTGAGGAGCGGAATTTATATTATGAATTATTAGAATCTGCAATTTACGTGATATGTTTGAATGGATTATTGCCGAGGGATTGTGCACGTAAAAGAAGAGAGCAAAGCACCCCATGGACAAATCAAACACATCCGCGCGCGGGCTTAGATACTTCCTACTACACCCAAAAGTTCATTAATATGACGCTCAAATTAGTTTAAGATGCTAAGCCCCGGAAAATTACCTCCTCGAATAGCTCGAAAGTAAGAGCTATAGTGAGTGTTGCGTACAAGATAAGGATTCCTCTAAAGTAGTACATGTTGCAATAGTCTAAGTAACTTTCATTTGTAGATTTAGTTGGACTATCAAGATTATATGTGGCAATTTCACTATATGTTGATACTAGTTACAGGTAAAGAGATGCTTGATCTAAATGAATGCTTCATGATGTAAGATGTATTTGAGTTACTATTTTTTAACATATTGTTTGTTAAAGTTGTACTGAGTACAATCAATACTGAATGTCAATGTATTTCTTTCTTTCTTTAGAATTTAGGCCCCGTTTGGTTCGCGGATTCTTCAGGATTCTGGTAGAATTGGAATTTGATTCAATTCCAAAACTTGTTTGGTTGGCAGATTCTAAGAATTCATAATCTAAATTCCGCTCCTCAATGTGTTTGGTTGGCAACGGAATTGAATTTATTTCCTTAAAAATCCCACGTATGTGGAATTCAACGTTCCCCAGTAAAATGAAAGGAATGTTTACAATTCTTTGGAATTCAGAATTTTCATTATCAATTTTTTTTTTTTTTATAACATCACTTCATTAGAATAAAAGAGATTACAATACATTGGAGGGAAGCCGATATACTATATGAGCTCCCACTCCTTTAGCAATAGAAAATCCAATCCTATTAAAAATATGACTAGCAGCGGGGCCCAATATCTTGAGACTGGGAAAAATCCGGAACCCGCTTCTGTAAAAGTTTCACACGCATCTTTCTCGAGTTTCCAAAAGAATGAAAATGAGGAATGGGAAAGAAATCCGTATCCCAATATCCGCCACATTTAGGTCTTAATACTTACCCCGTTTGTGCTGCAGCATCCAGTCAACGCCCGCTAGGAGCAAAATAGACATCCTGTTTGTGTAAAGGGAGATGTTCGTGTCAGATCCACACACCAGTCTAGACCTCCATCCTACGGAGTAGTAAAGAAGCATATCTGCTGGTGAATTTTTTTCTCCTCCTCCAGTCGATATCAACTTCCTTACCAGTCTGAAATACCCGATTTGAAAACAGATGTTTGTCGACAGGGGGTGTCACGAACATATTGTGGACGGTTGATTAATCCTCGATAATCCCAGAAATGATATAGAATGTTCCCCATTTAATATCTCATAAAAAAAACCCTTGATCAAGCTGAACAAGGTTGGAGACAGAAAATAAGGGGACCGCACTAAACGGTAACACAGAACCTGAACGGTTAAGTCTTACTGTTCATATGTCTGTTCCCAGCCAGAAATCGGTTTATACACGAAGCAGTATGAAGTGTGATCCTCCTTTTGAGATTGCCACAAGGCCAACTGTCGAGGCGATAAAGAATAAGAAGATTCTGCATCCTTAGTAACCCGAGTGAAATATATGCCTGCCATCTTTTTCTGAGTTTGGGGGCAGACCTCACTTGGATATCTCTCGAACAATCAATCTACCAATCGGCATGTTAAACACACACTAAGCGTCACTCGAAGTGGAGCCATGAGCTACGATACCAACATCTCGAAGCAGTTTAGTCTGCAAAGTAGCAGACTGCAAACGTGAGGCAATAAAGGCATAATTCAAAACATCACCTGCTGAATAAATTCCAAGCCCCCCAAATGCAAAAAGGGTTTTTTAAGGGTTTTTTTTTTTAAAAAAAAGCGTGTCTCCACTGGCAGTTCCCAAAACCCCGATCCGAGAAGCCTCGTGACAATAGCGTCCAAGGCAGAACGAAAAGAGCCATGCAAAGACAGAGGGGGCATGTGCGCATAGTAAAATATAGTTTAGAAACCCCTGCACACGCCCGAATGAGAAGCAACTCACATTGAGGATCATTAATCTTGGCAACCGCGTCCAAAAGCCCAATGGTTTTAGATACTCTCTTCATGACAAGCGCACTACCAAAATCAACATCCACACTAACAGGCCCACCCAATAACTTAACCCCATGCAAGGGCCGAGAAATATTATGTGGGAAAATACCTTCCAATCTGCTCCTGGGGTCTTCCTTGGGCCAGAAAAGCTCAGTTTTGTCAACGTTGAGATGCAATCCATAACGCGGACCATCCTCCGTAATTTATTATTATTATTATTAATAACTTTGATTTTTATTATTATTATTATTTATTTAAAAAAATTATATTTATTTATTTATTTTAAAAATTGTATTTATTGTTTAATTTATAATAATTATATTTTTGTTGAATTTAAAATTTATTAATTATTATTTATTTAGTAAATTATCATTATTATTTAGTTATTTTCTAAAAATTATATTTATTTAAAAAGATATTGATTTTTTTATTTTTAAAATTATATTATTATTTATTTATTTATTTATTTTTTAAAAATTATATTTATTTAAAAATTATATTTACTTATTTATTTAAAATTATATTATTATTATTTTTTTTTGTTTTATTCTATTTATTTATTTATTTATTTTTAAATTATATTATTATTATATTATTATTATTATTATTTATTAAAAATTATATTTATTTATTTTTAAAAATTATATTTATTCATTTTTTTAAATTATATTTATTTTTTAATTTTTACAAATTAAATTATTTTTAAAAAATTATATTATTATTATTTATTTTTTTTAAATTATATTTATTATTATTAGTATAATTATATAATTCGTTTTTTCATTTTTTTCCAATCAAACACACAATAGTTTTCACAAATTCCAATTCTTTCAGATTCTAATTCATTAACATTTCAATGCTTTAACATTTCAATTCCTTAACATTCCAAATCTTCAAACACATTCCAATTTCACCAAAAACATTCTGCGAACCAAACGGGCCCCCTTTATTTGCGAAAATTCACAATGTGTTTGTAATATAACAAAAAAATACAAGTTGGGTTATACAAGTTCTTATTACGATGGACTGGATTGTTTAACATTACCTTTGTAGATCACTCGTCCTTACATAGGACATTTTTGTACGCTTCAATGAATGAGCCATAACAACAAAAAAACTTTGCAAAAACGCACCGTTAGCGAAAAACGCGGGTTTGATCAAAATCTTGTTTATAGCATCAAAAAAAATAAATTATACTGCCAGTTCACTGGCAATATTGCCTTAACGTTAATTTCACAATATTGCATTATTGTTTGTTATTCTGACCCAAACAAATCTGTATGAACGTTACACGAAATCGCAATATTGCATATCGTTTAATCATCAGGCAGCTAGAGATTTTCCGTGCTTCTGTGCAACGGGTATTCGCTAGTTTTATAACTTGTCTTACGAGCAATGTTATATGTTTTGTTGAAGCAAATATGCGTTCTAACTGTTGTTTGTAAACTCTATGAATTCACTCAACGTTTTGTTGACGTTTTTTTTAAGCTGTATTCAGGTCTTAGGTATTGTAGATGGTTGGATGGGACGAAACGCGGATATCAAGGACGGTGACTCAGTGAACTTGTGTCAATAAATGATAGAAATGTTTTAGAAATGAAGTCGTGATGTGACTTTTAGAAATATTTTTTCTATGATAGTTTTGGGACCTTTGTACTCTGATTCTTCTCAAACGAAATAAATGAAATTTATTTAACAAAAAACTCTTTTATAGTTGTTTGTTATGACTTGTGTGATTGTATCGTGATGTAGCACCCCAAATGTTATATTCCGCTGCGTATCGTATTTTGGGGGTGTTACAGCTGTATTATTTCATCAAGCTTAAATATCAATCAAGATAGTCAGTTCAACATTTGTATGAGATTACTTCAACAAAATCATCATCGTCTTCAACAACAATTCATTCAAGAAAAAGCCTTCACAATCAAGATCACTACTCTAATATTCAAAGAGATGGTTATGTGATTGAGGGGGAGCTCAAAGAGTATGAAGATTCAAGAATAAAGTCAAGTGCTTTAAGTCTTCTACAAAAAATTACTCAATCAATATCATTTCGTGTTCCAAAGATTTTATCAGCAACATTATGTTAATTGAAATCTAATTTTCAAGATTCAGTTCAAAGATAAAGGATTTCATACAAGATATTAAAGGAATCAAATTGCAACAAGAAGTATTCAAGTTAGCTTTTGAGAATGCTGATTTTGAGTTCGAGAGTAGAGTTGATACCTTCAGAGATAAAGAAATCTATCCTATTATATAGGAGGAGGAAATTTTTATATGGAGAGATATGTACAGGTCATCCTCAACTTTCACAAAGAATTCTTAGCGTTTTCGGCTACACCAATAATGTCATTCAAATCTATCCTATCGATTACATAGGGGTGAGATTGTTGAAAAATTGAAGATAATTCTACATTTTGATTGTATTAGAGAATATACATAGATTGTAGGATACAATGTGCATAGACGGAAATTGTTGTAGGGACTTACTATTGTAATTTATTAGTATACTTGTTACATCTCTAAGTTTATATAAGGTCATCTAGACACCATAATGATGTAATCCTCCACACCAAGTCATTTGTATCAATATCAAATGAGAAAAGGTTAAGAAATTCTCTCTCTAAACACACACACTAATTACACCTTCATTTACACACACTAGTCATCAATCAAGATTCTATATGCTTAATAGGCTGCTTCCTCAACTTGTATCTCTACGAGCGGACTATCTTCATCAGGTCTTTCAGCAATGAAGTCGGCTAGGACTTGGCCGCGGATGGATGTCCTTGGCCTGTAAGTGAGGTCAAATGCCTCTAGCTCAAATCTCCACTTTAGCATTCTTTCGGCGTTTTCAGGCCGTGACAGGATTTGTTTTGATTACTGGTTCAGTGATGATTGCTAATGGTGTACTTGGAATATCTTCCGCTTCTTGAAACGTGCACCAGGGCTAACACTAGTTTTTCCATTGAGCTGTAGTTTATTTCCGGAGCTTGCAAGGCATGACTAACGAAGTAGATCGACATTTGCTGTGAATCTCTTTCCGTTAGCAGGACCGCACTAACTGCTTCTCTGGCTGCGCAGAGATAAATTATCATTTCTTCATTGGTTTGGATTGCAGTTACCATTGGCAGATCTGCGATGCATCGTTTCATATCTTGGAACGCTTTTTTCTGGCCTCTTGCTGTCCAGTTAAAAGTCATCTTTTTTATGCAATTCTTTAAAGTTTTGAAAAAAGGTAACGAATTCTCTGTGGGACTTTGAAAGAATCTATTTAGGCTTGCCAGCTTTCCGTTGAGGCTTTGTACTTCCTTCAGCGTTCTTGGGGACTATAGCTTTATCACTGCCTCAGCTTTGTCCGGACATGCCTTGATTCCTTTCATGTTAATGACGTGACCTAGGAACATGTTAACCTTAAAATATGTCGGCTAATACGGAATTACATTAGTTTATATTAGCCGGACACGCAGGGACTAGAAATGTCAAGTGTAGTAAGTAGATCGTGTCCAGGGCTATATATATCCCCTCCATACTTCCATGGAGGGGTGAGGATTCATTTCACTTGTAATAAGGTGTGTGTTTCTCTCTCTAGAAAACACACATCTTCCCTTTCTCTCACTAAATAATATGGCTAAACATTTGTTCAATCCTCCCCGACCTCCGGATCATGTCTCTTGTTATGTGAATCTTTAGGGATAACAATTGGCATCAGAGCTGCAGGGGTGTAATGTATCATGTGTTTGTTGTTCATGTCTCGGTACTGTTCATGTTACTGTTTACGTCACTATTCATGCACTGTTCATTTGTTTTTTAACAGTTTTTTTTGTTCATGTTACTGATTCTGCTGGTACCATAAGTTTTTTTGTGCTTTCATGACAAGTATCAAAACGGGGTTCTATGTTTCTTGGTTGCGTTTTGACCAAAAGGATTATACACAGATCCGGTTTTTAAGAAAAAAGGTACAAAAAGGACAGTTTTTGAAGGTTGCGTTTTGACCGGTCAACTGCATTTTGACTGGTGAACTGCGTTTTGGTGGTTGCGATTTGGTGTATAGGTACAATGAAGACATATAAATATGCCAAATCTAAACAAAACGCTGGTCAAATTGATTCTCGGTTGCGTTTTACTCAAGAGCGGGTTGCGTTTTGTCCCCCCCAAGACAGGTTGCTTTTTGCCCCCCTAAGACCCTAGTTGCGTTTTGACTCAAGAAAAAAAAGGGAAAAAAGAGGGGGTTGCGTTTTGATAGGTCTTGCTTGGTTGCGTTTTGTTATACCAAGAACCGGGTTGCGTTTTGCCTCTTGCTTGGTTGCGTTTTGGTATACCACGACCCAAACCGAGTCAACTCGGTATTTACCGAGTTGACCCGGTCAACTCAAAAGAGTCAAGACTGCCAACATGATATCAAGTCATAAGAAAATCAGACTCGACAGACTCGTGACCATATCGACAACAACAACCAAAACAACATCAACAGCCTAATAACATCGTCACAATCACAATCCATCAAATCCACAATCAAGCTAACCTAACCCTCGTCACAAATCCCAACTCCAACTCCATCTCCATACAACACGACAGACTCGATATAAATTCATTAACAATGATCTCAGTTTCTTTTCATGTGTTTCAACTACTTCAAGACCATTAAATGATCATCTACACGAAAGTAAAACTCCTCATCGATCTGTGAAGGTATAAAACCTTTTCAATATTCGAAAATAGAGAAGGATTTATAACAATCATGTTACAATCATTCTCTCTTTCGTTGGACATCACATAAACAAACCAAGTACCTACCCGAGACCTTACTTAAGACCTTGAAGCCTCTTGTCTTCTATGTTCTTCACGGATAAAACATAATCAATTAAGGAGGTATATGTTTGATTTGATAAGAGGTAATGAATGGTGTTCTGGGGCGTTTATGTTAATGGGGAAGAGATGGGATTGACTTGCTTTATCTTATTGTATTGGTGGTATAAGGATTCGATCATGTAGTGAGATGGGGATAGCTGTTTGTGTGACTGCGTGAATGAAAAAAAAGGGGCGGAGTTTTTTTTATGAGAGTGATTAGGGATTCTCTACCCTAATTATATGGAATGGGTAGGTTATATCTGTTTCAATATCTTGGGCCATGAATCATCAATTGTAGTTGGGTCTTATTGGTGAACGTGGGCCGAGGATTCACAAGATTTTGGAGCACTGTCGAGTATATTTTGGAATGTAATCATATAGTGGGCAGAATAGTTTAAACCAATTTTTAATACAGGATTTTTTATAAATTGGTTAAATGGACATGTTATCGGATTAAGCCGGGTACTAAAATGCTTTCACGTCAAGTTGGACTAGACAATGTTGATCTGTTAAGGTAACTCTAAGTAACATTTTGTTCCTAGTTTAAAGACCTTTCTTGAACAACAACACAACAAACTTGATACATTACACTAAAAACGATCCGAATAAGATTCACTAAAATGTTTTTTTAAACGGCTATGAATTCGGATTTTAATGTCAAGTGATCACGAAGTTGATTTGGTATCCCTTATTTGAGTTTGAAGTGGGTTTCACGAAGTGCGGTCTTACTTATCATCATCGAGACCGCCTTCTAGTTGTTCTACCACTTTTCTTCAAAAACCCAATCTTTAAATTGATGACTTGCTTGAACGTATACAGTTATGATTGAGACTTGGATTATCTAGTTATACCCGATGTAAGGAGTTACATTGTAGTACTCACGGGTTATAGCTATCACTTAAAGGAGTTACGTTGTAGTGCTCAGTGTCACATGCAGATGCCGATGTGGATAGTCTCAAGAGGTGTTGTACTTATTTTGGCTCTTAGTTGAGTGTATAGGGTACTTAGAGGCTTTCTTCTGCACCGTTCTTCAATCAACAACAGTGCAAGCTTAAGTAACAAATTTGGGGAATTTTACTTCATTTTCAAGTTTGGTATATCAGGTTTACTTCACCAAGTGGTCACAACAATAGCCGACAGAATACGAGGTTGGTAAGTTAGCCAGAGAGTATAAGGTTGAGATGTGATCAGCAACTCTCACGGGATATTTGAAGCTACAGAATGTCAATGGTGCTTCACAGTCTAAGTAAAATCTTTCAAAGTTCTTCAATGTCTTTCATAACTTTTCAAGATTGTTGCTTATGACAAGAACTTCTCGAGTATATGGTCGTACACGTCAATGATGCTTTCGAGAGTTCAAAACCATCATGGGGGAATACGTGTACTTTGATACTTTGATGTTATCAGGTCAACTTCCAGGGGGAAGTAGTCTATACTACTTTACTAGTCATGTGTGTGAGTTTTCCTGCAATGCGGTGAGAAGAATTGTTGTTGATATCTTGCATGTTCCCCAACGGATAATCATTTAAGACCGAATGTCATGATACAGTATAGAAGCAGTATTAGATGGTGTGGTTGACTGTTTCTTCTACTAAATTCCGTTGTGCACTTTAAATGTCAATGTTAGAAGATTCCCTCAAGTGGACATCAACATTTCAGAATCTGATCAAGACCGGATGGTTGGTTTGGGAGGGGGAAGCTGATTCAGAAACTTCGCCAAAAAGGAGTCTATGAAGAAAGCTTTTCAAGACATGCTGCATGATTTGGGGAGAAGTTAATCCAACTCATGCATACTACAATGGTTCTAGAACAAGTCAAGACAAAGAAGATCCAAGCTGGAGTACAAGTTTCAAGACTAGAAGAAAAAGACGTCATCTTCAGCATTGGAAGCGCCTTGGATGTCACTTTATTTTGTTTGTATTTTGTACTTGTTAGGAAATTGTAAGTAATTCCGTATGCCACCTGATTCGGGGGGAAGATTGTTAGCCTTAAAATATGTCGGCTAATACGGAATTACATTAGTTTATATTAGCCGGACACGTAGGGACTAGAAATGTCAAGTGTAGTAAGTAGATCGTGTCTAGGGCTATATGTATCCCCTCCATACTTCCATGGAGGGGTAAGGATTCATTTCACTTGTAATAAGGTGTGTGTTTCTCTCTCTAGAAATCTCACACCATCTTCCCTTTCTTCTCACTAAAATATTTATGGCTATAACATTTGTTCATCCTCCCCGACTTGCGGATCATGTCTCTTTTATGTGAATCTTTAGGGATAACATAACATTCCTTCTTCCGCGTAGTGGTGCACTTCTTGGCTTTAAGCTTCATGTTTAATTTTCCTTAAGTTTGGCAGGTTCTTGAACTCTAAGGATTTCTTGTTCGTATGTACTTTTATCACAAGGTTTCATCACATAATACTTCCAGGTTATGGCCTATTTGTCTTTCAAACGCTTTATCCAAACGCCGGTGATATGTTGCTCTTGGCATTCTTGAGGCCCATGCGAAACCGCGCCACCGCCGCCCGTACCCCTGCACACTCCCCCTCCCCGTCGCACCCGATCCTCCGACAATCCTTCGACCGATCCGCTCCCCCCGATCGCCGCGTACCCCGCCCCGATGTCAACGTTCCCCGATCTCTCCCCCGATTACCCCCGCCCGTATGACCGACCCCGTACATGACCCCGAATCCCGACATCCCACCGCAGCCGCATGCCTCCCCGATAACCCCCCCGGCCGACGCCCATACGTCGGCCGCCGCTCCGCCCGATACCGCCCGATGACGGTCCCCCGGATGCCCGATGGGAATCTCTTGCATAATCTAAAAAAAGTTGTCTTTTCTCGTTATTCATTCCTTTGCCATCTGTATCTAGGTGTATCCTTTGTAGGCGTCTAGGACAGTACTTTGAAAGGATATTCGCAGAGGGAATTTGACTTCCAATCATTGATTTACAGGAGGGGATACAATCTTTAGGACATGATTTGATTCAAGTCCGTGAAGTTTACTCACATCCTTCTTTGTTTTTTTATTTTTTTTTTTTTTTTTTTTTTTTTAGCTACCATCATGTTTCTTTACCATGACTGGGTTCGAGAGCTAGTTGTGGTAATGCACCTCCCTTATGATTTGAGCTTCTACGAGCTTGGTAACTTCTTCTTGGATGGCTTTGTTCATGTTCAGTGCTTATCCTCTTCTTTTTTGCCTTATGGGCGAGCACCTTTCACAAACATTCAGACGGTTTGATTTGCTAAGGGATCGTAGGATGGCCTGTAATTCTACTGTTTCAGGTGAATATGTCTAGGTTGCTCCTGAGCAAGTCATAGAGCTCCATCTTTCCTTTTTCTGATAAGCTTCCGCCTATCGTGACAGTCTGCTTTGGGTACTCAGGATGAATTGCTACTTTTATCCCTTCCGCTGTTGTTTGCTTATTGGAAAGGTACTTGCTTGGAGCTTCCACTACCATTATGCATTCCGCTGGTGTTATGGTGTTGCTGCGGAGTGTCACTATTCCCCCTCCTACCAGGAATTTGAGCAGTCTGTGGGCCGTGGATGGGACTGCTTGGATTTTTCTAAGACCCGGGCGGCCAATGATACTGTTATACGGTGATGGGGATCTGACAACTATAAAATTCATCAAGGCATTCACGGAGTGTTCCTCATCCCCTAAGGATACCATTAGTGATATATGTCCCAAAGACCAAGATATTTCACCACTAAACCCTAAGAGTGGGGTTGTAGCTAGAATCACTCAGCTTTTGACTTCTGAACAGAGCCTATTGAAGCAATGCTCGTATAATACTTCTGATTGGGTGACCCTCCCAGCCCGCGTTACATGCGGCCGGGGGATTGAGGTGCACTTGACTAACCGCTTCATCACTATTGGATTTTCTTGCCTATCGCTGTTCGCGAGGGGTGGGAAGGAGATCTCTAGATTGAGGAGAAGCTTTGCTGTGATTCTTTGCATTGTTATTCGCATGACAAGGGGTTGAACCCAAAATATGATGTGCTTTCTTCTTTGTTGGAGGCTTCTCCTTTCTTGGCGGTCTTTGCGTGCTCTCCCTGGTTACTTCCTTGCTTTATCTCTTTAATCAGGTGTGATAGTTGTCCTGATTTGACCGCTTCTTCTATTTACTTTCTCAGATGGATGCATTCATCTGTGCTGTGACCCTTATCCCCGTGGAACTCGAGAACGTGTTCTTGTGTTCGGTTCTCCGCGGGTTCCGGTCATCTTGGTGGGGTGCTTTGAACTTCACGTTTCCATCATTGCCAGAATTTCCTTTGGTGGTTGGATCACCACTTAAAATATAAATATATTATATAATATAAATATATATAAGGATAATATCAATAATAGAGAGTTATGTATTCCGTAAGGCTTTTTTTAAAGATTTACTTTTTCCACAAAAAAAAAAGTTAAAAACCTTAAAAAACCTTCCCGAGTTCGTTTCCTGTCGAGACGTGGATGTGGAGAATCGGGTTAGTTCGTGATCGCGTTTTTGAATGATTCAATGATTTTTTGGTTTTGATTCTATTTCTACAATTTAAAATGCACAAACAAGTAAAAGAAACCCTAAAACGAAAGCAATTAAGGTAAAACACGAAGAAAAACGATAACGGGACCAAATCCCGTTCTTTAAAAAACTAAATTTTACAAATTTAACCCTACGAAAGCAAAATTAATTTTTGACAATCCTAAATGATAAAAGAAATTTAAAAAAAAAGAATTATATTTTTTTGACTTTTATTTATTTTTTTATGAATTAAAAACAGTTTTAATAAAAAAATTAATTAAAAATACTAAACTAAATGGGAAAATTCTGAAAAATTCCTGAAAAGTAGCTTGAACTAAGCTATTCCTAAGAAAAATAAGCTGGGTGAAATAGCTTATTGCAATAAGCTGTAATAAGCAGAAAGGGGCTTATAACTAAAATAGGCTAAAAAGTGTATAAAAGATTAATATGTGCAAAGTAAAACGGAAAAGACCCAAGGGCGCTAGTGGTTGTGTGTGGTGTGTGTTAAAATGTTGGTTGAGGTTGGTGAAGTCCAGGGTTCGAGCCTTGCTCACCCTAGACTTCCCAATTTCCCAATGTTTTTATTTGCTAATTTTTTTTACAAACTTGTTTAAAAGCTAAAACAATAACTTTTTGTAAAAACATTTTTTATTAAAAGCTCAAATAAGCACATAAATAAGCTAAAATAAGTAACAGACTAGGATTTAAGCTAAGTGACAAGTTGCTTAACTTTTTGGCTTTTAAAAACTAAATAAGCTAAAGAAAAAGCAAAATAAGCTAAAACAGATATACACCTACACTAAAAGAATTATGATCACAATAAGTAATAAAATGAACTAAAAACAAGCTTAAACGATCAGATTCCTTATAAAGCTTTAAAACTTAAATTTGACTAAACTGAAAAAAAAGCTAAAAAGCTTAAATATGCTCTAACCTAAATAATTTAGCTAAAAGTTAAATCTAACCTAATAAGCTAGGACCTAAACATAAATTAAGAAAAACAATTCCAATTAGCTACAAGTCAGAAAAGCAAAATAGAAACTTTGCGTCAATTCCTATTAACCAAACAGCCAAAGGGGGGCATTTGGGTTAATTTTAGCCCTGCTTTAGTGGATCCTTATGGCTTAAATGTCATCAAAACTTATAAGCTTATACATTAAGCTTCTAAATCAGCAAAAGAGAAATGAGTTTGAATCTTAATTAAGCTACTAAAAAGCTTATAAAAAATGGCGTGACACTCAGTGTTTGCTGAGTTTTGTTTTTTGAAAAGACAAATGCAAAGTGCAGGCCTACTTCTAAGCTTATTTAAAAGATACTAAAATGTAAAATAGCTCTAAACAGATAAAATTATACTACTGATAGCTTTATGCAAAACAATTACAAGAGCTAAAAACCTACTTTACTTATCTAAATTTTAAAATGAAAATTGGGCTTTTGAAACTTAAAACAAAACGTTGACCAGATTTAGACTAAAACAACAATTGCAAATTGGCACTATAACAAAATTGTTACTACTGCATATTGATACCATAAAACAATGCCAAATACAATTATTAAAAGCTACTTTAAAGCTTATCAAATAAAGCTATTGAAATCTGTTTTTGAACCACAGATTTAAGCAGCTTATAGATTAAACCTCAAAACTAACTTTAAGCTTTTAAAACTCTTAAAAACAGCTTAAAATGACTTAAAGAAGGCTTTTATAAGTTAGCTTAGTGACCCAAACAGTTTTTAAACACAATTTGACCCATTTTAGCCCTTAAACCAAACACCCATTTAAATTATCAAAATCCATTTTAAAGTGATTTTTGATGATTTAAGCTAAGTATTTTTAAATGTACCGATGAAAGCCAACTATATTAACTATTAATAAGCAAATGGAATCAGAATAAGCACTTAAAATAAGCAATAAAGATAGCAGTTTAAGCAGAATTAAGACAGTTTTAAATAAGGGCATGGAACAAAGAAATCATTTAAACAATAAGAAAGCATTAATAAGCCAATAAAATAACATAATCATAAGCAAACAACATAAGCAGTAAAAAAGCAATGAATAAGCAAGTGAATAGTAAAATGCATAAAAATGGAAATTAAGAACTCACAAATCCCTTGCTCAAAACAAGGCAAACAAGCTTTTAATAAGCTGATCTACAAGCTCTAGCTTGTCAAGACAAGCCTAGTGAAATTATAAGCTCATCCTTTGCTAGCTTATCATCCAATAAAGAGCTTCTTGATGTGAGTTTTTTTGTGGAAAAGGCTTAAGTATATAAACTATGGAAAAGTTTATGTAGCTTTAGTTTAAAACACAACTTAAATGAAAGAAAAAGAGTTTAAGAGAGCTTATCAAACACCTTTTAAAACATAAAAGGACATTAACTTAAAAAACAAGATTTTTAACATAAAAAAACTTAAATTTCATTTCACTTAAATAAAACAGTACAATTGCTTTTTCAATAAAAGTAATAACTAAAAACAATAAATATAAGCTGAAAAGACTTAGAAAAACTTTAACTAAATAGATAGATGCTCACCAATGGTTACAAAGGGGTTTTTATAGAAAAGTAAATGTCTTGGTGTCTTCTTCTTTGTGCTACTCCTGTGAGTGAGCTCAAAGGAGTGTTAGTTGTGTGAGTGACTTCAAAATCAATCCTAGCCATTAAATTTTCTTGTTCTCCAAGCTCATTAATCTGGACCCTTGATTCGTTGTTGTCCAATCAAATGTTGAGGGATTGCCAACATGGATTTGGTGTCTTATGAAGTGGGGTTAAGGTGGGGTTGAGGGAAAATGATGTGTTTGTTTGATGGTGCAGAGGTCGAGGTGAAGAAGACAGATGAACAGTACTGGGGTTGTTTGGGCGAGAAAGATATTTGGTGAATTGAAAGATAACAGGCGTTTGCCCTGATTTTGGTAAGTTATTGCATCGTTAGTCCTTTTGGACTAACAATGTTAGTCCTTGAGGACTAACGATGTAAAGGGTTTAAAGGGTTTATAGGGTTAACAACTATTAAGTGGGTTTTTGGGCATTAGTTTAATTAGGCCCCCGGGTACAGTATATATTTGGACTTTGGCTTTTATGATCTTCATAATGTTTTAATGGGCTGACCCGACCCATTGAATATTTCTTCGTTACCGGCTTCGTCTTTGACTTTGAATTTGTTGACTTTTGTTGACTTTGACTTTTGTTGACTTTGACTTTTTACGCTCTTTCTATTCCGTGCTCGGTTTTGTCTGTTTTGGCTTTATTTTTGTTCTTTTTGTTGATATACGTTACCTGCACAATACAAATGCAAAACACACAAATACAATGTATTTTTCGTTGTTTTAGTCTTTTTTAAGACGTTTTTTATTAGAGTCAAGGTATTGTGTATATTAAGGCAATACCAAAATCCACCATACTACAGATATTGTCGTGGTCCTCTCGCAATGGACATATGTAGACACGTATGAAAACTAAGGAATCTCAATCCCCTTGACTAATTACCTCGAAAAGTAGCTAAGTGTTCATCAAGGGGAATTAAAGACTCATAAGTTTTGAAAAGCCCCGTTTTTACCATTTATAAATCTACACTTATTACCACACATATTTTTGTATTTTTTCTTTTTCTCATTTTTTTGTATTTTTCATATTAAGCAACTAACTAACATGTTTGACTTTCGTTATTTTTATAACTTTAGGGTCATAGACAAAAGACGCACTTTTAATCCTAAAATGCCCCTAATAGGATAAATTTATGTTCCTGACTTTTCATTGTCCAAAAACTCAAGCTTAAAACGAAATCACCGTTAAATACAAGTAAAGATGCTAACACTACTCATACTTGTACCTTGTAAACTTTTCACTCCCGACAATAACTTATATCTTAGGTGATTGATGCTTATTTTGAATTTTTAACCTAGATCAAAGTTTTGCAAATTTCTTTTGGGTCAGTTCCACCCAAAAAGTATGAGTTTGAAGGCGAGGAGATCATCCCATGTAAGCGACTTTCGGTCTCGGCACATCCAACCTTACGGCTAAAGTGACAGACTTTTGACACCCACAGAGACTAAGTATCTGGAAATAAGGACCCATCGGTTTCAAACACCCTTTGGATGTCCGTTTATAAATTAAAATCACAACTTTAAAACGAAAATGGTCTAAGTTCAAAAGCATATTTAAATTTAAGGGAAAAAGACATTTTCCTGATATTTATTAATTCACGTGTTTATGCTTAATATATTTCACATCCATTAAACTAATGAAATCCGACCTCTTTTAGAAGGGCTGCAACATCGGTATGTGAGCCTGGCAGATGCAGCCAAACTTTTATCAGTCTCGGTAATTACTTAGTTGTGTCCTTATTTAGAAGACTGCAACATTGGTTGTGAGCCGGCAAGATGCAGTAAACTTTTATTAGCCCACAATTTTTATTATTTTTACCACATTTCATCATTTTTTTAGCATATAATACCACGATATAGAGAAAATTTCTTTTTAGAAAATTTAAGTATAAATTTGAACTAAAATTATTGATATCGACTATACTTCAAAAATTGTTGATTTAAGTTTAATTTTCAAAAATAGCACGTATTATTAGTCCGGTTAGAAGCTTATGGTGAGAGAAATGCCACAAAAAAACTACACTTATGAGCTCTTAAGATTTCCAAATAATCCTTGTTTAGCATCTAACTCATAATTAACTCTATCATTTCTCGTTCTTCGCAAATTTAAAATGGTGTGTGTGTGTGTGTGTGTGAAGATTTGCGGAATGCCTTAGTCTAAAGTTAAGGAAAAAGCTAGAGTCTCAACTGCTCGATTGAGTCAAAATTTTATTCTTATTCTACCCAGCAAGAAAGTCAAAATTGTGAAAAAACACTTATTTTATTTTTGAAAGTTTTGATTTTTTTTCATTTTTTTGGTATTTTGGTTGGTATAAAAAACGGGCGGGGTTTACGTGAAAAGATCTACTGCAGGCACAATCAAATCGATAGATCCCCCCATAATAGTACAGTATCATTGTTCAATATTTTAAGAAGGGTCTCTACGTAAATCTAAAGCGTTATTAGTATGCTCAAAGATAAAACCGTTAGCTCGATAAGATTGGTTATGGGTTTTCCCTCATAATGAAGCTGAGGATGTGAAGCTCTAGTGAACGAAGGACAAAAACGTGAGCACGAGAGGCTTCAAATTCCGGGCTCCAGACATACAACAAAACACATAAAAACACGAAAAATGGAAGAAGCGAGCCCTCTTACAACACACTTATTCGTTAATACTATATTAATTAGATTAAAATAAGCATGGGTTGCCACCCACGAAGCGCTTGTTTTAGGCCACTTAGCTTGACCCGATCCCCCCCATACTTGAGTTGTTCATGAGGGATAGAAATAGAGACACAGAACATCCAAAACACGGATGTGTCCTTCCCTTATGAGCAAGGAAAAAAAATCCCCATCGGGCTTTTAAAAATTTTAATGACTTTAAAGCTTTAGGGCCCCGATGAGATAATTCTGGGAGAAGAGAAGTATGAACTCCTTTAGAAGTGAGAATCTCGGGGTTGAAAACTTTTTCCTCATTTTCAGATGAAAACGAGAGTAGAGTTTCGGACCCGGGAACTTCTTTGTGGAAAGGAAGTTCATAAAGAGGAGGATTAAAATCCTTAAGAATTAAAGAAGCATTAGTGGTCTTCTTTACATTCTTTACACAGTTGGTGATTTCGAAAAGGTTCTCATGAATGAGTATACCCGGATTAAATACCTTGTCCTCGTTATTGGTTGAAGGCAAGCCATTCAACCTCGGGAAAAAATCTTATAGAGAAACCGAGTCATACTCGGGGGGAAGGAAGGAAAATCAATTTGATCTGGGGGGTCAAGTTCAATCAATCAAGATGTTTAGACTCTTTGATTTTATCTTCCTTGGAGTCAAATGGATCATCATAAACATCATCATTATTGGACTCAAGTTCAATAAGATCATCATCGACATCATCATATAATGGTGAAATGGTATAATCAGAGTATGTTCATCGGTGACATCTCGGGAATGGTATCAACAAGATCGTTATTAGGATCTGCAATATTCCCCTCATAACTGAATCTCGAGAATAGAATTCCATTTCTTGGGTAGGATCATAGTTAAGAAATATTTCTATTTCTATAAGATTGGATTCGTTATCAAAAGGAAGATTATCATTTCCCGATGGAAATGTGATAAGAGCGAGTTCATCGGTGTGAATAAATCCCTCGAGCAAATAGGTCAGAAGAAGAAGATAGTGGTACTGCCACTTAATGGATTATGAGAAAGAGGGAGAGGAGATGAAGGATCATTATTTAATAATTCCCCACTTACGAAGATCTCCCTCCGGGTCAAAGTCGGTATCATCACTCCCCGGTGGAAATGAATCACTTGCGAGATAAGCATCGAATTCTTCCCAAATTAAATCACTTTCTTCTAAGGAAGTAAGTGTGGGAGAAGAAGAAACAATAGGGTTCGAAATTGGAGTGGGATTGCCACTCAGATGATTTGTTGTAAACAAATCTTCAAGATAATCTTTATGAGAGCCATTGTAGATGTCAATTATGTTGATTGATTCTTTTTGAGGCTTGTTAGAATAGCTTGAAGATAAATGTCTCTATTCAAGATTAATCTTTCGTCACCGTCACGGAGAATCATTTCTTCTCCGGTGACGTCAACAAAAGCACGAGCTGGTTCGTAAGTAAAAGGTCTCCCAAGATCTAGGGGGACTCGAGGATCGCTTTCATAATCAACTGATTGTATGAAATCTGGGAGGAATTGTGAACTTCTTCAACCACGAACAAGACATCTCTTGCAATTCCAGCTGGTGTACAAATTGCCCGGTTAGCTAGTTCAAGGGTCATGCGGGTGGAAATAAGCTTGGGTAAACCTAACTTTTTCCAAACTGAGAGTGGCATCAAGTTGATGCTAGCACCTAGATCGGCTAGGGCCTTACATTGAGCTTACTTAAAACCACACGGAATGAGAAATTTCCAGGGTTTCTACAGTTTCTCGTGTAACTTCTTAAGGATAACCGTTGAGCAATTTTCATTAAGGGGTGTGTTTGCCAGCTCTAAAAGTTTCTCTTTATTGGAAAGGAGACTTTTAAGCATTTTTTGGTATTTCGGGAACTCAAGAATTACAAGCATCGGGCAAGAGGGAGATATTGATTGTGTAGCTGTGTTGAAACATTTTCCAAAATTTATGAATTTGGACCTTCATCTTTCTCCTTGTGTTTTTCTTGGTGCTTCTTGTAGGATAAGGGATATTGGCGTGAAGAGGGATCCTTTTGTGCATCCATATAATTCCTTTGAGAAGTAAGTTTACGTTTATTTGGACAAGAGGAGGTGGGACCTTAATGGTATACTCAGCGAGTTTCGGGTCCGTTAATGTTCCGTGCAACGTTTATCTCCTCCGTGATTTATAAATAGTTGAGAGGCATTAGGAACGAAAGGTCCATCAAGAACAAGACCACTTCGGGTGGTGATGGCTTTCAATTCACCTTTTGGGTTAGCAATGGTGTTGCCAGGGAGAGATCCTGAACTGAGAAGAAGCGGGTGTTCATTTGGACAAAAGCTAGCCATCAATGTCTTAAGCTCATGGTTTGGTTTAGACATGAAGACTTGAAATCGACAGTTTGCATTTCATTTCTTAACTCATTTTTTACGTTGTTAATTTGAGCTTGCATGTCTTTATTATTAACGCTCATTTATCTTTCTTAATTTTCTCCAACTCACTTAAAGGTACAACTTGATTTTGTTGAATTGGAGCTTGATAAGATGTATCTTGTTTGAAATTGTTTCCTCGATTATGGACATAGTATGTTTTTATTTTTGTGTGGGCGAATTATACCAAGCTAAAGGCTAGGCGAATTATACGTTTAACATTAGGCGAATTATACCATCCTGAAAGTTTAGGAGAATTATACCACACCATTAGGCGATTTATACCACTCGAAAAGTTAGGCGAATTATACACTTGCTAGTTCAGGCGATTTATACACCTAACCAGACTGAGTCAACTCGGTAAATACCGAGTTGACCGAGTCGACTCACTGAGTCAGCCAATCTGGTCAGTTCCGAGTCAAGGTCCAAGAAAAATACAGAAATGAAGAAAGAGAAGACTGACTCAAAGGTTAAACCACATCAAACAACATCAACTACCATTACATCGCCAATTATAACATCTAACATCAACAAATCCATTATCTAAACCTAAAACCATTTGTTGTAACACCCCCAAATTGGGTCGCAGCGGAATAAGGGTCCGGGGCGTGTTACTTCAAGATCAACAGCACCAGATATATATAAGAACGACACAAAAAGTCGTTTAAATTGATACATTGGATTTAATTAAAAGACATATTACAAAAGCTGATAGCTTCACTTGTTCCTTGTTTAATATTACAAAAGATGACATAGATTTTCCAAAATATGATATAAAAGTCTTTAAGCGTGCAATCCAAGACGTAACCCAATGCATCCTTGGCACCTCGTGCCTATTGACATCCTGAAAACATTGCTTAAAACGTCAACAAAAATGTTGGTGAATTCATAGGTTTATGTATTTAAATTATGCAGGACCGCAAGACTTTCCCGTGATGTTACAACATATGCAAACAATCACAAAACCAGATTACATTTACACTAAGCTCATGACACTGAAGCTCGACAGTCTTGTTCGCAAAATATTGCTACTCAGCCCGAAATGATGTTCTAACCCGAAACATCCCTGATTCGACATGCTATAACGTTCGTTCCCGGTGATAGCTAGTCACCCGAACGGGGAGGTCGTTTCCCAAATAGATCTATTAAATAACATTCGCGCTCACATAATGTAATTCCCAACTACATCTATGCAATTGACAGTTCATGATAATGGGCTTAACTTGGGTTATCGCTACTTAGGCAAACATGTAATCAATGTAAAATATCCACTTGCGTCCAATTTGTAAAACAAAGCATGTTTCCACCCCAATAATAGTAAATCAGTAAAACTGTAAAAAGTGTGGGGCTATGAACTCACCTCAAGTGAGTGATCTGATAATTTATATCAAGTGTGGGAATGCTTCACGATTATTCCCGAATGCAACCTAATTAAATATAGGTCGTATAAGTACCGAGTACTTATATTAATAACATAATATAATCTTATAGTTGTTACATCGTACTATCGTTCGGGCTATCATAATTAAAGAGGTCATGACATGACGTACGAGGAGTTAGGACACTTTAAATCGTAAATCCAACAACTCGTCGATACGCCATCCGAAGAAGCCTCATTATGAAATTCCCTAGTAATATAGCACTTCGATAACTAATCACATATATACATATATATCTATATAGCTATATCACCATCTATTTGTTTAAGTGAAATCGTAATTATAAAGTAAAAACGTTTATAATTACGCCTTTAGTAAAAATGACATAACTTTGTCGTTTTAAGCCCGTTTCTCGCGTTTCTTACGCCCACGCTTTTGTATTAAGACGAGTGATCATAAAATCACATTTTTAGGTTTTTGAGATTCTGTGATGAATAGTGTTTTTACTGTTCACAACAGCTATAAATTTATTTTTATACTTTTAATTAACGTAAAACCCGTTTTTGTCGTATCTTATTCGTTATAGCTCCGTTTTTAGTGATTCTTTCGAGCACGTTCTCGTAATTGAAAGTTTTATCATATTATGGATGTTTATAAAGTATAAGTTTCTGTGGTGAATAGTACTTTTTATAAAAATTGTTTTATAAAAGTATTAACTATCGTAAACTTGTAAATGGCGTATCTTCTTCGTTATTAATCGGTTTTTCGAGTTCTTTATGACCCCTCGATCCTTGTGACATGTAGTATTTTATAAAATCATAAAACATATATGTAAATTTCGAATCTTAAACAGCCCCTAAGATATTTTTTTCAAAAATGTGTTTAAAACTTGTTTTTAGGACTTTTTAGAAACCCTAATTTGCACTTAAACATGTTTATACTTAAACCATATGTTAACATACTTTTACATTCATTTTTCCATGATATATATAACCATATGACATAAGAATAAGTGCATAAATTCATAAACATAAGTGAAAACTCATTTTACATATTAAAAAGTCCTTAGTGGTGATTTAGCCATAAATAACATATTACACATAAAATAATGATAATAAAAAGTATAAAGGAATTAGGAAGACCTTAGGGATGATGTATGAGATGAGAAATGAATGCTAAACCCGTGTTTAGATTCAAAACCAAAGCTTACAAGCTTATAAACCCAAGATTAGGTTTGAAACCCTAATCTTCCCTTTTCTTCTTAAATCCTTGCAAATGAAGAACCAATGCTTGTAAACACCTTAGTGTGTCTTAGGATTGATGTGTATAGGCTTGTATGGATTGTAGAAAAATTTTGTATGATTTGTTTAGGTGGCTTAATTGAGCCGTGGCATGTATAGAGAGAAATGGGAGAGATTTTTGTGTTTTACACCTTAGGAATGTGTTTTGTATGTTTTTCTTACTAGTTAAGCCTTTATATAGGGCTTAACTAAGGTTAAGAAACTCTAGTTAAGTTAACTAGGGTTAAGTTAAAGGAAAATATCTAAAAGATATTTTAGATAAATATCTAAAGAAATATCTAGAAAAATATCTAATAAAATATCTAGAAAAATATCTAAAAAAAATACAAAAAGTTATAAATTATCTTCGTAATATTTATTTAACACTTGTTTGACGTAAACTATTGTTTGGTGCCCGTTTACGTTAACTGATCATTTTTAGCTTACGCGATTTAACTTAACGATTTCCATTAAAAACAAACGCGTACAATACTAAAAATAAATAGTGACTTTATTAACGTCGTACATTGTCCTAAAACACGAGGTGTTATATCTACCACCTTAAGCTAAGATTCAAAATTTAATAAGCTAAATTACTAACCTACTGTTTTTGGTTTTTTAAGTTTTTGAATGACAATTGAAAGCAAAATTAAGCTAGGAAAATAAGCTAGGAAATAAGATTTAAGGCTTAATCTATATTAAACTATAACTAAACTATAAAATGCTAAAAGATAAACTATTAAATCCTAACATGCTAGCTTAATGTGGGGCTTAAGAATCAGCAGTACTAACTAATGTTAGTACTGCTGGTGCAATTGGTAAACCAAGCACACACTTGTGCAGGTTCTCCTAAAGGTTACTACTACTTTAAACACACTTATTGTAAGAGTGCAATCCAAGAACAAGCAAAGTCTAAACCCTTGAAGGCTTAGATCAAATATTCAATAGCTAAAAGACGATCAATACGCACACACAATTAAGGTTTTTCTTTCTCTTTTTCTTCTGTTTGTACCGAATTTTGGTGTATGATGAATTTAGAGATTATTTTGTATGCAATTATTAGTTTTAGTTTTACAATCAACACTGAGCCAATATGAAGATGAATATATGTTCTTCTCTATTTATTTGGTTCATTTTTATAGTTGTGATCATCTTTTAATTCTAGGCAATATGTTAGGCTGTTTGTTTTGCTCACCTACATTTAGCAGTATATAATGATGGAAAATTAAAGGTACAATGAATGTGTATAAAAAATTATAAAACTTTTAGTGCATTTGATATGTTTTATGTTACTAATATTATGGTAAATCTATTTTTAGAATTTCAGTTCTATATGAATTGTTATAATTTTAATTCATCTTTCAGGTTTGCATTGGTGAAGCGTCAATCTGTTATTGATAAGGTTAGCGGTAAGTCAAAAAGTTATGGTTTTATATTGTTTAAGCATAGGATTGGGGCAAAAAAGGGTTAAAGTAAAGATTGGGAATATGGTTACAAAAAGATTTAACTATAAGTTTTGTGACAGCATAACAATACATTAATTAATAATTGATTACAGGCAACTGAATGTTCTTAAAATATGTATGCTACCATCTCAGGACTATATATATATATATTGTTTAACACTTTGGTTAAGTGACCGGCTACGATCATCGGTTCTGCTTCAGGGGTGTTTGGGCTTATTTAAAATATAAAATTAGGCAAATACAAAGGACGGGCCTTATGAGAACACGAAAATAGGCGCAAGGCCAACATTCCAGAAGGTTGAAAATGTGAAAACGAATGCAGTGTTTGTCACATGTCTGACAACTTAGAAGGGTGGCAAAATGAACATGGCCAGACATTTAACACAAAGAGGTAACTTTCAAAGTCCATTATGTCATTTAATTTGTAAAAAATAAATTGTTACTATGGTTACTTATTGAAGGTTATGAGATACTGCGCAATCCAAGTTCGAACCTCCTTTTGTGTTTAGTGTAATTATTTATTTATAGTTCTTATGAAATACATCTGACTTTCATAAAGTTCTTACTGTTTAATAGATATTAAGTTTGACTTCATAGAGGCTTAAAAAATTTTGTTGTTTATCGATCGTATGCTTGATTTTGAGTATTATAATTTATATGTTCAACGAGTAGGTACACATATGCTTGGTTTTGATGTTGGGAGTTATAAATGCACTACAAGAAAAGGTACTCTACAACATCCATGTCTACTGATACAATTAGTTTTTATTTGGCTGCTATTTGGAGGAAATGTTATAAGCTTACTTCTTATAACTCCCTCTACCTTTAGCTAACCTAACATTTTCTTTAAACCATGTTGAGACAAAACATGATAATTTCCCATAACCAAATTTGTATACTTTTGTGAAGACTCATTTTTGTTCAAGTGGAATCTAGAATAAAATCATCTAACTTTGTATTTTAGTGCGTGTTTGAATAAGCTTATTTAAAGAGCTTATTGCTTTTTTGAAAATACAGTATGGTGTTTTCGCTATCAAAAAAACTTATGGCTTACTAAGTTGAAGTAGCTTATCCAAAATAGCTTATAAAAGCTCAAAAGTTTATTAGCTAATAAGCACAGTTGTTTGTATAAGCTTTAACCAAACACCCCCTTAGTGGTATTTGCTTAGTTTAAACTATCTTGATATAGTGGTGCAGATTCTTATAGTGTTTGAAACAGACTCAGTAGTCAGTACTGCTACTGCTTTTGTTATTATGAAAAAACTAAATCATGTTGACCAAATTCTCTAAGTACAAACTTTCTTAAAATGTTGTTGCTGTTGTTATCGAACCACTTTAAACTGCTTTGTCTGCCAAAAGAAAAGATTCATTGATATCTAAATAAGAAATATCCTATACATTTTCATGAATGAAGAACCACAATGGTTATATCATCTACAGGTAACAATTTTGACTAACTAAATGGATTGGCTTATGATTATTCTGTTACTCAAACGGGTAAAACTGTACATCTATTTTTTAGATTTTTAGCTAAACCAGAAACAATGTCCAAAGTGTATTCACAATGCATATCTTAAATCTTTTATGAAAGATCTCGAATTATAGTTATACCAAATCTTTTAAGATATTGATCTTTAACAAGCTGAAACTCAAAAATGTATGAGATCACCACTCTATTTGTATCACCAAAATGATAGCAGTAAACAAAACATGTAAGGGATTTCAAACCATACCTAAGCGCTTTGTTCCTTGACATGCCTGACTGATCTTGAATCTGACTACCTTTGGACCTTTTGTTCTTCTATTAACCTTTTTCTATTTTAGGGAAAACAAAGCATATCTCTAGAACTGGAGGTCAATTTGAGCTTAGTGGCGCTCCTCTTGAAACTCTCCATCAAACTTGTATAGATATTAATTCACACCTTTACCAGGTTTGTACCTTATTATTGTTACTTGAACTTTGTGCAAACAACGTGTGCGTACCATTTATGTAAACATTCCCTTCATATCGGCATCTTTTAACATTATGAGGGTTTTTTGGCTACTGGTCACGAGAACCCGCAACCCATGTGTCAATAAGTAAGAAACCCTTAATTAATCGAGTCTTCTTTTTTGTA
This sequence comes from Tanacetum coccineum, assembly GCA_026074375.1. Classification (NCBI taxonomy): domain Eukaryota; kingdom Viridiplantae; phylum Streptophyta; class Magnoliopsida; order Asterales; family Asteraceae; genus Tanacetum; species Tanacetum coccineum. The sequence continues at coordinate 13,373 of BQNB010007869.1, read as the reverse complement.
TAGTTATATTATTGTGGGAATTAGTTTGGTACTACTCTTTTCTTAGAATATAGAAGTTTGGGAAGTTTAAGTTAGTGCAGGCATGATAATGAAAATGTTTACAATATTTTGTTTGAGACGAACACGACCAAAATACAGGGTCGTAACTGTTGCCTATTGTGATGCTTGTGTTACCTGTTTAAGACAAATACCACATATAATTAAATTTATTCTACTGTAAATGCAGGCTGATGTCAAGGATATAGTGACAAGATTTCTCAAATCAGTGATCAATGTGACTACACAATTGTACTTAAAATCTCACAATCAGTCTTGCTGATATCCTATGGAAATGACTAATTGCCTGATGTTATCGAGTTCATTTAATCTAGCATCTGCATCCCTATGCAACCAAGAAGATAAAACATATGTTCATTATAACCTGATGGATAAGAGGTAATGTTATTATATAACTATTAAGCATCTGATAAATCTTAACTAACATAAAGATAGCAGTATATGCACATCAGTTTCATTTAGCTTAATACATATTGTCTGAGTTGAATTGTGACCATAATTTCTACCTTCTGGCAGCTTTGTTTCAGATAGTTCGCAGGAAACAAGCGGAGGCATGGTTTGAGGTGTAAATCATTAGGCGGGTTGTGTTATCGGTTTATTGGCTGTACATGGAAGTTGGAACCAACACTGCCTCAATTGGTGCTTAAGTCACTTTTGACTTCAGAGATAATATATTCTCCAATGCAGATCTTACTGTCGCTTTGACCCTGTGAGTTTTTAAATGCTCTTTTTTGTTGCTAAAAGTTTTTTTTTCTTTAGCAAATCAACGATTAAAGAATTTTTATAGGGTGTGATGTGGAGTACCAAGCTAGTGGATCAAAATGACTTAGATCACACACCTTTACCACCCCTTCCCGTGATTATTGTTTGTGTATAAAGGATTGGTATTACTCAATTACAGTGCATTTGAGCCAGGCACCATAGTGTTTTCTTGAAATGGTCAATATTGGAGACGACAAATTCAACTAATTTATAGGAAAGGGCTGATTTGGGTTAATATTTTTTTGGGTAAAGAAATGAATTATGACGCCAACAAAGGAACTCGAACTAGGATCTTGAGCACAAATACTTATCACAACCTCCAAACACCAACTGAGCTAGACACTCTTTGGTCTGATTTGGGTTAATATCTGGCCTTAAAATGGTAAGATGGGTAAAACTTTAAAAAAAATTAGCAAATAGGAATAATTTGATTTGGTTAAACAGGTCAAAGTCGTCATAGTGTATTCAAAATGCATAAACCTCCTATCTTATTCAATTAAAAGATATGTTGTTCATCATTATATGTAGTTTTTTAGTAATTTTAACACATCAATTATTTTAGAATTTTAAAAGTGGAACAGTTTTTGTAGGCCAACCCACACTTCCTACATAAAAGCTATCATTTTGGTTCTACATTATATTAATCATTTTGACCGGAACCTGTAAAATAGCTATAAGTATTCAAAACTTTAAATGTTGATTATACAGAAATGATAAGGGCCACTCACTCAATGCATCTTACTACGATGTTGTCAATCCCCTGAGTAATAGGTGTGGAGGTGAATCACCACCTTTCAACCAATGAAAGCAGAATTACTGTTGGCACTTGACATTTTTTGGATCTATTGGCGACAATGAAGGCTTAGGTCATCAACAATGGAAAGGCAAGTGCACTTATCCTACACGAGTATATACCATGTTTTGTTAGAGATTAACTCAACTGACTTTAAGTGTTTGTATTTATCTTAAAGCCCGCTATTATGGAAGATGATTCACCTTTACCTTATGACCATCTCGAATCCCCTGAATACAAAAGATTGATGACCAGGTATTATAATGCAAATTGCAAAGTATGCATTATTACCACTTAGCACTTTTAAAGCTGTTATCAGTAGTCCTCCCATGAAACAAGAAATCCCATTGGTTCAAATTTTTTCAGTGTGCAATCATTTTTTTTGTTGAAAGCGGAACCGAGAGAAAAACATAAGCATTTTACGTTTCTAGATACTTGCGTTTATCTGCTTATTCGGGTTGCATCTCATGAATATAAACTTCTTTTTTATTTGTTTACCATTATTTTGTGTTTTGATTCAGAACTATATTGTTCTTCAAGTTTGAGTTTAGAAAATGAACTATGCATTTAACTTGGGAGGGTGGCATTATTCTTATACTTTCCTTTTTTATCTTTGTCCAGAGTAGCGATCAAGAAAAGTTGAAGAAGATGGTAACAGTAGGTGATCACTCTTCTAAGGAGGTACTATTTAGAAGCAACTTATACAAGCAAAATGTATGCATTACTTACATACTTTTAACTTTAATTTTTTAATTTGACCCTTTTTCCGTTAAAAGTTTTTTGTTAAGAACATTATGTTTCAAGATTAATTTTTTTCTAAAACAGAGAGAAGGAGACGATGAGCCTGAGTCACACATGGGATTTAAAGAAACTAGAGGTAGGGACATATGGTATTTGCCTTAGCTCAACGTTTTCATGTTTTTTCAATTAAATACATTTACAGATTGATTTATTAGTTGACATACTTCAATACTCTTAAAATTATTATTTTCGTTAGTTCTTTCCAGTTTTATTCAAAAAAAACAAATAAAGTTCAACGTTAGGAATTATGTGTTTGTGTTTTTGGATATGTGGTTGAACTTATCGGTGGGAGCCAAAGGGAGGAGAATTATGAAGTCATTGTTGGAAATTTAGTGCAATTGTGGGAATTGGATCATACTTGGAAATGGGTTTGGAGGTACGGAGTGTACACCCATCAAGTCACTGATTTTCCCTGACTCTTTTAGTGGTTTGATTAAATGGGTGGTTATTTGCCTATTTAAGTGGCAGATTTGACTGCATTAATTGACCATATTTAATTTGGTCATGAAATCATTATTCCTAAATTATGGAGGATAATTGATTTGACTGCATTAATTGACTATATTTAATTTGGTCATGAAATCACTAATTCCTAAATTATGGATGATAATTATGGAAGAGATTAATTGGCCATTAATCTCTCATTAATTCCATTATTAGGTTTTGAGTAAATCCCTATAAATAGGGATCACAATTGCATGGAAAAATAAGACAGAAAACAAAAACACATAGAAACGCAGGGTTCTTGATCTGTGCCTAGAACAAGAACAAACACTTGGTTTTATCCCAAGGAGGTATTCGTGTAACCCAGGCATAGGGTCGAATAATCTTCTTTAGAAAGTGATTACACGACTTCAAGTGATATCCGGTAACCATCTTGGTAATTAGCTAGGCTATTGATTGTCTTCACCCTGATCTGGGATCTACTACAACCAACAGTCATTAAAGAAAGGTATGAGAAACACACACTACTTGTCTTAATTATCATTCATCACTCCTATATTTATTTACTTTAGAGTTTAGGATTAAACAATTTCAGGCGATCTTAACTGATAAACAGAAGCAAGTAAGAGTATTTTATGGATTAGAGATTTTTACGTTTTCATTGACGATGTTTATTTCCCTAGGAACATCAGTAGTTAAGGTAGTCACGAGTGCAGGTTATTAGTTACAGGTGAGCGTATTTTATGGAATAGATGCACATTATGTTGTTTGGTTTTAAAGACTCGCTCTATCATATTTAAGTTCACAAACTTGACTTGTATATTATAAGGATGTTCTAAACAGTTGAGAATGATTGTAAAATGACATTGTGTGTTATGAATGTTTTATTCATTATAATTAGTTGATTTTGGATTGATGCAAGGAATGTATTGATTCTTGGAGTAAATGTAGTACTGAAAAGTTATCATTTATGTACCTGTTAGGCATTATGCGGATAATATAGATTTGAAGGATTTTTCCGTTATATAATTTTTTTAACTTCAAGTTTTGTGAACTTTCAGTAATGATGTTTAACTGTTGTTTGTGTTTGGAAGGACGATACTGAATGGGTAATATGTGCCTTAAACTAACTTGGAGAGGGGTTCATTGTTTTATTCATATTGTAGGAACTGAAATGGATACTCGGGACATGTCACTATTAGTCATGCTCATCTTCAACATGTTTAAGGAGACAAGACCTCTAAGGATGGATGTAGTAGCACATAGTAACAATTGCATATTTTAACTCATAACTTATAATACATTCGTAATTATGATTCTTCCAAAAAGTAATATACATTCGTGTTAGTTTTCACATTGCATATCATGTACTCCTTTTTGTATACTTTTTAATGACGAATAATTTATTAAATTTTATTTCCTCTTATCAAATTTCATGTTGTTTGTATAAGTCGACTGTAGACCACTAAATCCAAAGTTTTGTAATTAATGGTCTATACCAATGTACGGGCGACTTAGTCATGCTAGATAATAAACAAATTTAAAACAAAAGGCTTAAAACAATGTTTCTATAATAAACAATTTAAAAAAACAAATATTTAGCCAAAAATAAAATAAAAACATTAATCACAAGTCATACCCGCCCATCGGGCGGGTTTTACAACTAGTATATATATATATATATATATATATATATACACACACACACACACACACTAGTTGCAAAACCCGCCCGATGGGCGGGTATGACTTGTGGTTTTTGTTTTATTTTATTTTTGTTATTGTTATTTTTTTGTTTTTTTAATTTGTTTATGATTGAATTTAAGAAAAAAAATTGTTTATTGGGTGGATTTTTTACTGAATCAGGCTCGCTTTATGATTATCGTTTACAAATAATTATGTAAACATAAAATAATTATAAAGATAAAGAAATTATTTATTGAATGAATTACAAACGAAAAGAAATGAATGTTTATCTGATATAAGAAAGAAATTAATTAAAAGTGAATTAATAATAAACATACCAACATTTTGATTGCCCGAGTCTACTCAAGCAATATTCCAGTTGGACATATCCACATGTGGATCATCATACGTTGGATCAGATATAGCTTGAACTCCACCATAATTATGTTGTAATTAAACAGTAAAAGCTAGTTAAATACAATGACAAAGACAAAAAAAATCGCTACATATTTGTGCAAATTTCCATGAAAAGTTAACTAACTTGATCCATGAATATCAATGAATTTCAGAATTGTGTTGGTTCAAGTTTAATCCACTCGAATAAGTTTCTAAAATACCAAACATATGTTTTTTTAAAATACACAATAATTGAGAAGCATAAACAGTTTTATTAAACTGATAAATTGAAAAAGGACGAACCTTGTTAGTAAAATTTTCAATAATCTATCACGGTAACTTTGGGCTGCAAATAAGTCTCGCTTTCCAGTGTCCAAAAACACTTCTGTAAAATTCAAAAATATAAATGTGGCACCCAAATTTTCAAATTTAGTAGCAATAGAGAATGCACGTTTTGCATGACCGGGTGAAGCGTTGCATAAAGAACAGGATCATGAATTTGATCGTGTACTAAATCACAAGACAAGAAATCTAAGCATGTGCAATGGAGTCACATATAAGCGTCTTCCTATTCATCAAAGCTATCTTTGGAAACTTAATCTATCTGTGCAAATGTGCAATAAAACACAATAGCCATTCTTTCGTTCATTATAATAAAGCCTACATAGTTAGCTTTAAGAAAGTTCCTTGATGTGAAATTAGTTTAGCATGTCCTTTTTCAACTGTAATGAAAAAAATTATTATGCCATAAGTGGTAATTTTAGCCCATCAATGAATAGATAATACTCAAAAGTAGCATCAAAGTTTGAAAGACACAAGTCATATAGGCCTGTTTTGAACTGTAAGAGTTACATGATTTGACCCGTTACGAAACCTGGTCGTATTTGCCGCCTCTAAAATGACATTTTATTCAATTTAGAGTGTTTTATTAAAAAAACTCATTAAGTATCAGTTTAACAATGTTAAGTTGTTGATGACTTAATAATGCTACTAAATAACATACCCCAAACACTCCTAGACCCCATATGTCGGTGTTCTTCCTGGATGTTGGTGTACTACTCGACCCAGTGATGTGGTAAAGCCTCAAACAAAACAAAAGAACGCTTACAAACACGAATGGCTTATTTATGCACTTCAGTATCCTTTTGTTTTTAGTCATTTCAATGGAAATAGTCCACTATATTCTGATAAGAGATGGAGTTAAATTTTATTACCTATGATGTATTTGGAGGTCTTTCCATCTGTTATGCCTTTGATTAATGTTAAACTTCATGAGCTGACCTATAATTCTTCATCCAAAGAAAAATCAACCAACCGTTAGAAAGAAAATACTATTAAGATTCACATGGGCTATCACAGTTGTGTGTCAACAATAACTATAATAAGTTACTTGAATCTGATTAGAGTTAGCACTTGTAATCTTATTCAAGCACTTCTAAACTTAATTTAAACTAAATCACTACAGAAATCAAAATGCATCTTAGCTTCAAGATAATCAAAAGACCTGATGATCATTTTGATATATTAGAGATGTTTAAAATATGCTCATAGGATGTAGCTCGTTGGCGTAAAATTAGTAAAGATAAAAATATCAGTTGGCTAATGAATCAGTTTTCATAATGCACATAACAATATGAACTGAAGTGGTCATAACGTATTGGGAAATGTATCATTTAAAAACTCCTAGCAATTATTACATGTGAAGGCTTAATATATGCAATTTTTTGGTGTTTGGCACAATCGCTATTTGCGTTCTTTCCTTTAGCTTGTATTTAGCTTCTTATGTCTTTGTAAACAACAGTCAATAACATATGTATTTAGGCCAATATAGGCATTCTATCCCAACGCTACCTTAACCTCCAAAAAACATAATAAGGGAATGAAAGTAATAAATTGCTTTGTAAGTGGACTACCTTGAGTTTCAGAGATAGGATCCAATTCTACATCATATGTTCCAGCTTCCATAATTAACGACATTCTTGTTTTCCACATACGGTTGTTGTAGAACAGGGACTTAGAGCAACAACAATTGATTTCTCCTGATCCATGACGTAGGTACCACTTTGACCCGTACCTGACCCACTCGAGCTCTTTTTCTTTTCAGAGTCTTATGTTGTTTCATCAACATTGACAATCTGAAGAATATGATTCTGTGAATGATACATGAATTTCTCATATATTTATTAAAGATGTATACGTTTTCAAAGATGGTGGTGAGTGCAAGAAAATGTTTATGACAAGAGAAAACATAAAGATACAAACATTCGAGAAAAACTCCTAAACGATTCAGGGGTGGACAGACAAGAACACAAATCAGCAAGAGTATTATGCTTGTGCAATTTCAGGTGCAGGGTAAATGCGGTCGTGATCTTCCCAAAAGGACTCGAGCAATTGAGATATCAGATCATGAAAACAACATATAAACATGAAAAGTAATATGACACAGTCACGTGCAAATTTCAATTTAAACCATATTATGCAATCACACAAGCCAAAAAGGAAAACAACATATAAACATGTAGAAATATAAATACCTTAAATAGTGAGAAATATATGCAGCTCAGGGCAACTGATCCTGCTATAGTGGTACTTGCTTTACAGCTTTTGAGTTGTATAAAGGTGAAAATCAAATTGAATCATCAGACAAATCAGAATTACTTCTTTCGGCTCTCTACCATTTGCAGCCTGTGACTTATTTGGATCTGTTGGAGGTGCTGGTGCTCTTTATTCATGGTGTCTCGAGCATTTCCTTCACCAAAGTCATCTTTATTGTGTTGTGTGCATCAGCTATAGCCTTACCCTTTAGCTTACCCAAATATAACAATCTATGTAAAATGACTGAAGTTGCACTTCTGATCAGTCTGATGGAGTTAGCCTAAAAGTTGCGCAATGGGTCGAAAGGGAAAAAAATTAGTGGGTCACAACATTCTGATAGAACTGACATGCAATCAATACCTTTAACCAATTGACAATCTAACATGCTCATTTTTATAAGTAACCTAAGAAAATATCACATAATGTTCCGATATACAAACATATAAAAATATTATTTTGAGTAGCCGCATAAAACAGTTAGCTAAGACCCAGACATATTGAGATAAAGCATTCTAACATTCTAAAAACCCCTACCTGCCACCGGAAGGGATAGATCAAATGGCATATAGCTTCCAAAGCAAGTGTTAGTAAGGAGTATCTGCATAAAACAAAGAAGTCGGTAATTACTACATGCACTCACAACCACAAAGTAACCACCTGATTTAAGGTCTCTTCAAACCGTGGTGTTTGTAATTGAACATAACCAGAAGACAAAGATTCTACACCCATGTCTTTCTTATTGTATTCTATTTGTTTTTTTATTTTTTCCCATACAAAATTGCTGATATAAATTGTTCTTTATTATTGATCATTAGATGTTTGTAACTAAACATAACTTGTTAGGTATAGCCTGCTGATGAAATAAAATAATAAAAAGGCTTAAATCGTCAAACTGGCCAAACAAAACAAATTTTGCATGGTTCTGGCAGTTTAGCCGTATCACCGATTCAGCCATAGTTCAGTCTGATCGTCGCTTTCGCCTTTATAATCTCTTGCTGCAATCTTCTACTTTTGTCTTGAATTTCTGTACTTGATGAAATGTAGAGCAAAAGCGCAACCAGAAATCAAGATCTCATCAAGTATAAGATATATCATCAACTGCCATTGATTTCACATGTACCTGCCAAAATGTTTAAAAATCAGTACACATAACATACACGTACACAAGCTATAATCAAATCATGTTTATATTCTATTATTGTACATCTGTAGAGCATGACATACACGTACACAAGCTATAATCAAATCAAGTCAAGCTATAATCAAGTCAAGTAGATATAATTAGTCTCTCACATTAACTTAACCACTGCAGAAGTTGTAAAACGACGTAAACACTATTCAACTTCATTTGTCGGCTTATGAACAACTTTTTTGAATTTGGAAAAGTTCATAAGTTAAAATTTTCAGCTTATGAGCCATCAGCTTGACTTATGGCATATCCATACGCTCAAATTAACACCTTTATAAGATGAAAATAATTAGCGTATACGCTCTTTCATAATTCAAATAAGCCGCCTATAAGCTGGTAAAAAAGGATAACCCAAACACCCATTCATATGAATAACAATGAGTCTTTAACTACAAAACATGCGTGGTTATATATATTGATCTGATATGGCTACTGCCTACTTCGGTTTAGATGGCCCAAGGACATGAAGCTTTGGTAGGATCTTTCTTTCGCTCCCTTAAAGTTTTACATGCTAAAAAACCACCAACTTTTACATGAGTCTTTTAGGTTTATCTTTAAGAGAAAACTACAGGAAATAATGTCGAAAGTACCTGTAGTGAAAGAGAAATCATTTTGCGTTTCTTTGCTAACCTCGTCCTCTTTGTGAATTACAAATTCATCAGATTCAGATTCCATGTCTAGCGATTGCTCTGCTGAAGATGAATCATAGGAGTTTGCTTGCATGGCCATGGGGAACACTGAGCTTTCGAACTGCTTTTTTAACATCGTGTACTTGCAAAGTGCAATAAGCAACCAAACAGTCAAAAAGACCATTCATCATCTCTGCAAAAAATTTATTAATGTAAATAAATGATCCCAAGACACCTCAGGTGGTGATGCACAGAGCATGTATAAACAATGGTAATTCCTTTGTGGGTCAAAAACTTGGCAAACATGTGATCTTTTTAGAAAGTATGCAAACAATCTATCAGTTTAAAGCCTATCCAACTGGCCTAACTTTATGGTATTAGCTCCATAACAAAAGAACCAAACTTTGATTTGTACATGAACCAATACGCTGAAAAAAGTACTATTTTTCTATTTAACTTGCCAAAAATAAACAAAAGCTAAGTATACTTGGTGTCTAAGTTATACATAAATGGTTTCAAAATAGTCGACTTTAGATTAGAAACATAAAAATGAGAAAAAAATGGGTAAGACCTTGTGGTTACTGAACCGCGTTCGGAGTCTCCAATTCCCAAGTTAGACTTGAACTGGCAACACCAAAGAACAGCTAGCACAATTGATTCGTAAAACGATACTTGTTCTATGTACAGTTATAGCAGTCTAGCTTAACATGATCAAGCTCATAAGGTCACAGCCGAATAACAGTCAGTTCCTCAACATCTTAAGACCCTATAAAAGTAAAACATAAATGTTTTAAATACAATTTTGCTATAGAATTACTTTATTTTATTGCTTTGGTCTAATTAAATAACTCATCAAACTAAAATGAACAGTTGGTAAATACCTTCACCGCTGTAAGGCTCACCTTCAACTCTTTGAAACCAATTTTCTTTTCCAAAAATTGCCTCAAGTTCTCAATCAGAGACTATCAACAAAATTATGTGTTGGTAACTGGTGTGGTGTATATATATATATATATATATATATATATATATGTAACGCATAATCCATGATCCTTCTGCACAATGGCAATTTCCATACACTCCTTTTGGTTTTACTAAAAATGGATGTTTTACGTATTCAGGAAGGTATTGCAATTGTAATGGCAAAGTAAGATCAGTGTTCTTCTTGAACCTAATGATGTCAAGCACCAGAACTCTAAATCTATTAATGTCAACCTTTTCAAATATGCTCCTTTAATTGCATATTCGGGGTTGTATAACATCTACAAATCACACTAAAATACTTCACTACCATCTATGGACCTTGAACGAATTACTATAAGTTTATATTAAAAAGTTATAACAATTTTTACAATGATTATAGATTCCCATATCTTTTACAGAAAGCCACTTACAATGTTGCGTCAAATGCGGTTCTGAGATAAGATTGGTCCTCAGGAAGAACCTCACAAAGCCAAAATCACTAATATGTGGTTGAAATATAGTATCAAGAAGAATGTTACATGCTTTGATATACATGTGCAGAATCCTAATGTATACAATGCAAAAGTGACGCCCAGTTTTTTTAAGTGAGTAATGAGTTCAGTTGCATCTTCAAAGCATTATTACCATATGTTTGAGCACTATGTGGTCTCTTGAAAGCTAAGAGCTAGTTCACTGGAAAACTCTGAATCCCTCCATGAGATTATTATATCTAGACAGCAAAAGGGAACAACCACACACAAACATAAAAAAACCTCAGAATCTTTAGAATCAGAAAACAATTAGCACTAAAGTGTATTGAAAATCAAAAGTACCTTCTTGCTTTCTATAATTGAACCACGATCTCTAGGGTTTGGAGAAGAAGATACATATGCGGTTTATCTTGAGACGATTCAATGATTTTTTTGTGATATATCTTATGAAGATCAAATCCAAAATTATTCTTAAAATATAATTTACATTATATACGGGATTAGAAGTAATTGTTTTTTTATTTCTTTTTTGCATGAGCTTATATATTTTGAGTTGCAAGATATAAATAAAAAAACAACCTAGTCTAGTGGTTATGTGGTTTGTTAAATAGTCAAATAAAATTTCGAAATTTATTATTAAAAAACGAATTATACAAAAAAATAAAAAAAACTGATAACAAATAAAAACATTAAAAAAATGAAATTTACAAAAAAACAAAAAAACTGATGACATGGCATCCATGGTGACGTGGCATTAAATAGTCAAATGCCTCCTGTTATATATAATGTGTGTATATATATATATATATATATATATATATATATATATATATATATATATATATATATATATATATATATAGTTGAGGTAAAATAAATAAGTGTTATAATAAAATAGGTAAGATAAAATCTGAGCCTGCCACGTGTCCCAAAATCACCCGCCCCAATTTTATACATTAAGGGATATTTCTGTCTTTTTAACCTAAACCCTATATAAAGTTTTTTTTCACTTTCACCTCTTTAACCGCCATCTTCTCCACCACTCACAAATATTATTCCGCCGTTAACCACCACCTCCCCACCTTCTCCACCACCTTCCCAATCTTGTCCACCACCTTCCCCACCAGAAACTACCATTGTTGATTGTGTAATCATCGTTAAAAGCTTAGATTTAACGATTTGATCTATTAACCCTAATTCTACATTGATATTGAAGATGTCTATTGAATCATCAACCAGGATCGAGTGTAGTTCATTATCTGTTAATAATTATAAGAATCTAATTTAAAGTCTGTAGCTTTTTTTTAATTTTTGTATATGATGTAGTAGATATAAGTATATTATACAGTAGGTATAAGTATTTTATAAGGCAACCTTCATGGCTTCTTAACAACTGTCTGTTAAGCCTTAAAATGTTTTGCGTACTGAGAGCAATGTATCGTGATCCGATAGAACAATAAGCTCACTTTAGCTGATTAAATAAGTTTACCCATTCAACCCCTAAATAAGGATACCATGGACATGCTGTATTCATGAGTTGATATTGTTAGTAATTAATTGATAATAAGTTGCTTGTATTAGTTATGGATAAAGAGAAATCGATAAGTGTGACGCATAGTCATAAAAGCACCTTATGGCTTCTTAGGGGGTGTGGGTCTAAGCTTATTTCTTCGGCTTGAGCTGTTTATAATAAGTAGCTTATGTATTTTAATAAACTAGTAGTTACAATCTTGCTCAGTGTTTAGACTAGTTTCTGATAATAAAAAAGTAGAACTAGGAGTTTGCAATCCTTGATAAGCCAAAGAAAAAGAGCTTACCAAAATCCCTATATAAACTCATAACATAAGCTTATAAGCTAATTCCAACACTAAGATGCACTTATTTTTTGCTAGCTAAACTGATAAGCCAAGAAATAAGCTAAAACAAACACCTCTAACTACCAACTTATCTACCAAATAAGCTGTTAAAGTCATAAAATGGCTGGGTATTGAAAACAACTTATTTTGTTTTGATAACTCAATGCCAAATAAGCTGTCATTGGCTGATGATAAGCTTACCCAAACACCTCTAAATTAGTATGACTCTTACAGATACTAATCATGATCCTATGGACGTGTAATAATCTCGATTTTATTTATTTAGGGCCTGACTCAGTTATAGTCAAGGTTTGTGGTCATCAAAAATTAGTAGTTAGGTTGCACGAGTTGTACACTTTAAAACAGTCTTATTGTAACACCCGCATTTTAGAGTGCGCAGCAGAAATTGCAATTGGGTGTTACTAAATAGCACAATATACCAAGATAATAGAAAACGACCCAAATGAGACGTTTTACAAACATATGTTCCATTATTTAATCAGAGAAAATGCGTTTAGGTCCCCACAGGAATCGTAACCACAACCATTACAACATTTGAAAGACAATTATTTCAAATTTAGGACATTATTTTTAAAACACATAAAGACACTGTTTTTGAAAGAAAAGGAACACAAAAGTAGTATTTCACCAAATCATCACACGCACGACACCTCCATGCCCGTTGCCTTCATCCTTGGTTATTTGAGATGT